>PXIH01S0005379.1:12405-25884 GCA_003024985.2 Euperipatoides rowelli | reverse complement strand
AGATTGTCATAGACCAAGAACAGGAAAAGAAAATCAGATTGCCATTTAGTTGCATGTTCAACTGCTTCAAAATATTGCATTCGTTGACAATAATGTAATAGGAGAAAGAAACTTTTTATAAAAATAAAAAAAAATTGCCAACGCTTGGAATTTATTTATTTTTTACTTTTTATTTCTCATCATGCATGTACTGTATATGCATGGAAGAGATAAAAACTGAGATTCATACCATGCATGGTTTAACAAAGTTTATGTCTTGTATTTTACACTTCAGATGGAGAAAAATAAAGGATTAAAGAGAATATCACTAATGTTAACCCTTCATAGAATACAAATATATGAAAAGTATTCATTGAATTCATATTATGGTGAAATAAATCATTTTATGTAAATTTCATTCTAATGTACTTGATTACAATAAGAATTGATTTAAATAATGGTCATATGTTAAAATCCCTATTTTTTTTTCACCATTATTATTCCTTTGACATGTAAGCTTGCTTAGTTGCCCAAACACAAAATTACAACCATTCTTATATTATGAAATAGTAATTGTTAAATTTCTTGTTTTTATTTTCTGCTTATTAATTCATTTCTTTTTTCATCTTTATTTTCATTCCTTTTTCCATTTTTGCTTTTTCATTTTTTTTTATCATTTTTTTTTTTTGTTTCTCTTCAATTTTTCATCTTGGCTTTTTGTTCACTAGCACCCTCTCTGTAATTAATGAAAAGATAAGTTGCACAAACCTGAGAGTGGTTGCCGCCCACTTGTGGCCACTACCAATACATACCATTCAAGTACAGCTAAATGGCTATTACCAAAAATTAGCAAATATTTACCTTCTAAATATAAATAAAAAAATTATATAGATCTCTTTAATAAAATCAATAAAATAGAAATTCACCCTCAAAATAAGCTATGTTCAATAGATATTGTAAATATGCATGGTTCAATTGATACAGCCAAAGATTTTATTATTAACCATTATCGTACTGATCGCAACAAATATTAAAATAGCAGATCTTTATCAACTTCTTGTATTATGCACTTAAGATCAACCTTGTATATTTGGCCAACAACCCTAAACTCAGACTTTTGGGATCGCAATAGGTTCACCTTTAGGAGGTTATTTGGTGGACATACAGGTATCAATCCTAGAAAACAATGTATTTAAAAATAAAATTATTATTAAAGGGTCTGATCCCCTTATACGATTTTATGGACGCTTTGTGGAGATTATGTAATCATGGTTGTCAAGGACTCTGAAGCCATTGATACCATTATACATTTATTTAATAATCAGAATCCTCAAATTCAATATACGTTTGAAAACAAACATAATAAATTAAACTATTTAGATTGTACAATTATTCTTAATAATTATAACCTAGATACAACAGTCTATCGTAAATCATCACAAAATAATAAGCATATACACTCTGTTATTAATAATTTAATTGAACAGGAAATATCACGAGCCGTTAATGTATGTTCTAGTCAACTTCTATTAAAACATGAACTAGAAATTATTTCGCAAATATATATTGAAAATGGTTATCCACAATATTTTATTGATGAATCTATTAAAAAAAAATGACTGCTTTCCATTTACGCAGACATTATTTAGCCCCATCTTACCCTCCCCCGTCCCTTATTTCTTTTTATGATAAGTATCTGTCATCTATCTCTGATAATAGCCCTATTAATAATAATAAACTACATTCTAAATTAAAAATATAACTTCTCAACCTAATGAAAACTTTCCTATACTCCCCCACCCCAAGTTAATTACCCAAATATACCACAACTAACTGATTAAAATCAACAATTACAATTTTTAAAAAATTCTACTAAATATGAATTTTAGATAATTTTGATAACTTATATAATCAAACCCATATTAAATATATACATCACACATCTTCATATAAAATAAATAAAATCCAGACTAAGATAACATTAATCATTATAATATAATTAAACCAATTTTAAATAACTTTTTACATACTCACAAAATTATGTTTAATTCCCAAATCTATCATTATCAATTGGCCCCCCCTACCCCCTCCAATTTAAAAAAATTCTTTAAAAAACTAGAAAAGTCATTCACCTCCCACCTTATCGACCCATCCTCAATTATATAAAATTTCCATTGCACATGCCCAGTGATATAATTATGTAGGGACAACGTCTAGGCACCTGTCACGTATAAGTGAGCACGTTTCATATCACCATCAGTCGGTCATTTATCAGCATTTACATTCTACTTCCCATCAAGTTTCTACTGCTAATTTTACCATGTTGATGCAGAATTATAATCACAAAAAAAACGGCTAGTATTGGAAAGTATTTTTATTAAATATCTTAAACCTGATCTGAATAACACAACAACAGCAAATTTTTTAACCATTTAGTACCATTTGAGACTCTTGTCATCTACAATTTTACTGTTTTTAATTTCTTAAAGTTTTAATTTTTTAATATTCATCTTTTGTACTCAGAACTGTTATTTATTTGATTTAACTGTTTCAACACAAAATTCTAAAGTACTGGTACTATATTTGACTGTAGCTTTTTATTCTCCATCTCCACTAATTATCACCTATAAGGTAGGCCTATTGATGTTTTGATTTTTTTAACTGTTTGTTTACCTTGTTTTTATATTCATTTCCCATTATTTTATTATATGATATTTTTCTTTCATAGCTGTGTAAAGCCCCGGAAAATACAAATATTCATAGTTAGTATGAAAGATCTCGGCTAATTAAAGGCAATATAAGATATGAAGCTTTTATGGTGTTTGTTTATTATAAAGCCTGACATTATATTATGTTCAATGCGAACGTAGCCACATTTTGATTAACTACATGCTAATAATACAAGCAGGATTACCCTTTTTTCACAAGATTATTATATAGCACATGAAAAAGACATTCTTAATAATAATAATAATATAAAAAAGCAGCAAACAGCGCATACAGTCAACATAAATATATGATAAAAAGTTAAAGCTAAACTTTATATTTAAAATTATAAAAAAATGAAAATAAAAAAATTGAAAATAAAAAAATGAAATAATAACAACAATAATAAATAATAACAATAATAATAATAATAATTGGTAGTAAACAAGGGCCTGTTACAGATTAAACAGAAGAAAAATAGTAATAGATTTTGAATAAGATAGTGAAATGATTTTACACAATTTGTGTAAAATCATTTCCGATTTCAAGCGAGACAAAATGATGAATTATACAAAATAAAATAACGTGAATATTAGTGATGAATAATTTGAAAAATGTGGGTTGTGATGGTATGCAATATTGATCACAGACTAAGAGGGAATAGAAGATGTTGCTACAAAAGCATGTTAAATATAGTAGTACAATTTAAAGTAAAATAATTTAGAATAGACCCTATTGTTTTCTCTCATGAAACCCTGTAGTTATTTAATTATAAAGACATATTTTTTTATCATGTTTTACTTTGAAATTTCAATGTCATCTTTACAACATGTGACATCTTTACTCCAAATATGAGAAGTAGATTATTATTACATAATTTATAGCTAATAAAACCATAAAAATAATTTTATAAGTACCGGTAATAATAACTTATACCAAACCATAATAATATAACACAATTACACCAAAATAATAATATAGAACAACAATGATAATAATTAAATATTATATATACTGTATATACAAAGTAATCTAAAAAATAAAATAAGTTCTGAATATAATTTACTTTTAATTAACTTATTTAAAAAAAAGTTATATATGCTATGGCTATTTTATGCAAGACACACACAAAAAGATTTAATGAAAGTTTATCAAGAGACTTACCTCTTGATATATCGATTTGTGATTTAAATTTTGTCCCACATAAGGATTTTAAAACAACCATTTGTTATGTACTAGAGATGAGTTGATTATTCGGTTAACCGGTTATCCGACCAAATAGGCAAAAACTGGTTAGTAATTATAATAAATGATTAGCCATCTCAATTACACCTTAAAAATTTTACTAATTAAGGTCAGCTTTTTATTTTATTTACCAGTACATTAATTATTGTTTTATATATATGCTTAAGTTTATGAAAAAAATAATATAAAAGCAATCCAAATATATTTATAAGTATTAAGGTCAACTTGAAATTTTAGTTTAAATGTACAAGTTTTACATTTTGAACTTAATGGTGGTTAACCAGTTAGCAAAATTAGAAGTTTGCCATCCTTAATATGTATACAAATATTGAATATTTTTAAAAGTTTATCTACTGAATGTACACTGTACATATCTTTTGGTAGTATTAATCTGTTAATAGTAGACAAGAAATGTAAGATTTCAGGATTAAATATCTTGAGAAATCTATCTTGAAGGGATTTATCACTCAGTGTTTTAAAACTTTCAGTTGGATCAAACACTTGAGTCCAATCTCGAGTGTAGCAAATGAAAGGTTTGTGATCAATCTCAAACTCTTCCAATGAAGATTTAAGATCAGTCTGGAGCATTCCAAAATAAATATTTGAGATCATTATCTAGCCTATCAGATGGATCAAGGTCAATCTCGAATCTTCCATTCAAGGTCAATCATAAATCTTCCAAAAGAAAATTGGAGGCCAATATCATGATTACAATGACTAAAATATTTTTGTTTACACATTAATGGAGATTTATACAAGACTTTTGAAAAAAAAATTATCAAAAAATAATCCTTTTAATAAATGGTTTATTTTAGATATAAAAAAAAACACTAAAATATGAATTGTTGGCATAAATTTTCTACTACCTTTCCTTGAACTGGAACACTATAGATGTAAAAAAAAATCACCAACTTACCTAAAAGAAAGAAGAAGGAAAGGAAAATAATTAGATTTTAAATAAAAAAAACAATTGCTTAGGAAAAATAGCAAGAATATTGGCAATAAAATCTCATACATAAAATATAATAATAATATTGTAAAACATTTAATACGTTAGTTATACCTCACTATTTTTCTACAGGATAATTTTTTTTTTATTGGTTTGTGTGTGCAGGGGAATAGCTGATTTCTGTTAAATATTGCTAACTCACTTAACACGGCCTTTATTATTTGAATTTATTTCCAATAATAATAATAATTGTGTTGGCATAATGTAATCAATTATGCGAGAGTAATGCATTTAACAATCAACTTCTTTTACACATGCAAATTAATGCTAATTATTCAAGCTGTTGTTTTACATAATTTGCACATTCTGAATAATAAAAGAATGCTGAACATATGCCTAAATTATTTGTTCGGCAATGGATTTCAACATTTCCGACACAATTTATGTAAATATTATTTTATGATTGGACTTGGCGAAGGTCAATTTGAAGTACCATGTACCACCTGTGTATCATGTCTTATGATCTTCTGTCAGTCAAGGTTTTTATTTTCATTATGAAGTATGCGTTTTACACTTTTCATTTTAATTAAACAGCTATTGACAATTGGTAGTTTTTGTTTTACTGTATAAAGAACAACAGTTAATAAAAATACAGCTTGGGACCTCAACCCTGGGATTCCGAAACCCGGGATCTCGAGCCATAAATGAATCTTGAAATCCCGGGACAAATTAGATGAAAATCCCAGCTTTTTGTATTTTCTTTAATAATGGATGTGTATGTTCCAGTCATTTTTTTCTCCTATATATCAAATTATATTTATTTTACATATAGCTATGATATTTTCTTTGTTTTCTTTGTAAATAAAAATAATTCATATAATTACGACGGAAACATGAGAATTTTTCATGCAGATGTAATGCGTCAAGTTTTTCAGCTGTTAACTAAGAAACATTTTATTTTTGTTTTGAGATACCTGTAGCCTATATACAACTAAATATTTTTTTTTTTTTAATACGGTATCTAAAATAAATAAATAAATATCACAGGAATCCCATACTTAATGTTTTTGTTAACTTGAAATTTACAACTTGCAGCACTAACAATTCTGGGAAATCTAAAAGTAGGCTATAATAACTGATTACCCGGTATATAAAATCTAAAACACGCCAAGAGTTTACCAGCATTACTAACTAGAATGATTGTCAGAAATTGTTTAACATTCAATATACAGCATTTTTTACTACTCCTGATTTATAAGAGGAGATAATTTATGATGACCGTACAACTATTTAATTCTTATATCTCAGATGAGAGTGGAATCCAAAAGGCTTTTTTGGCAGCAGTAATAATATGTTGCAAATTAAGAAAATGATTCAACATTAGATGCTATTTCTTGTTTACGTACGTATTGCTAACATTATTCTACCTCTGCAATATAATATCAAAACCCAAAGATAGATTTCCAACATTTAATCCAGGTTAATATCACAAAATAAACAGTGGATGGTTTGAAATCTTTGTTATAAAGATGTTAAAATTCATCCAACATGGCTACAAAGCACATGGTCAATATTATAATGTAGGCCCTGGTCGACACTTAACGTAGAGTTGTAGACTCCAGCTTACACTATACAGAAATGAAATAATGAACAAAAAAAAAAGATTGTGGTTGTAAATAAACTGCTGGCAAATTTATTTCTAAGTCAGTTTGCACTAATATAAATAAATATGGTAAATAAAAGAAAACAACTTACTGAGTTGTCAGTAAATGGATGTACTGACCCACCCCAACAAAGATGGGTACAAACTTGCTTTGATACGTTACATGTTTTATAAGGGGGAAAAATAATACAGTAGGTGACCTCCTGGCCAAGCGTGAAAGAATTAAATTATATCACTAATGGATGATGTTGAGGTGAAGGTGCTCAGCACAGGAAGACGTTACCAGCAAAGCTCAGAATTTTATTATCTGAGCCATGCCCTCACGTGGAAGAGAATACCTTATGATAATTAGCATAAATAAATAAATACCTGTGTTCTCCCCCACAAGGAAGTTTCACAATAAAATAAATATTACATATGGGAGAGACGATCTATAACTAGATTCGTTATAGTATAAAGAAAAGTCATTACAAGCATATTACAATAACAATTAGGAGTCAGCTTCCAATATAACATAACACTAATGATGAATACTATCAGGCATGGAAAAAGTTACATAATCATGTAGCTAGGCTACCCGAAGAAAATGATTGCCAGCTGAAGGAAGAAGTGAAAGATAAAAAAAAAAGGAACAAAAAAAATACAGTCAGTTGTAACTTTATTTAAGAGTGTAATTTATTTAGAATAACAATAATTTAGAATTATAGTACTACTATCTATTTAATTTTTAAATGTTAGTAATTATTTGAACTAAAAATGGTAATCAAAATACCTTTTAAATTTTAACTGTAAAAAATAACAAAATAAAAAAAAAAATCTGGAACAATTTACTTCATTTCTTAAATCAACTGCTCTATTTATTACTGCATAATAAAGATCATTTTAAATCATTCCCATTTTCTCCAGGGGTAGAGAAGCTTCATTAGATTCTTTTTACCTGTATGAAAGAAATTCTTAGTAGGGCAATTATAGGATTGAAAAGTAGACAAAGGCTAGCCCTTCCCCCTAATGGCATAAGCCCAAATGACAGGCCCAATTTTTATTTTTAAAACTTTGAGATTGCTATAAAATTACCATCCTTTCCAATTTATTTTTATCACTTATAAATGAAATCATGTGATTTCTCTTTCTTTAATTTCTGCTCCAGACTAGCCTATTTCTAGTTCCAGTGTAAAGATATTCACACTTTATTTATGGGGATGCATATCTAAATTTTAAGCAATACTGGTCTCTCACCTTATTATAAAATACTTTTCTTTACTGCAGTTTATTTTTTTTTTTTTTACTATTGGCATTTTCTCAAGAATTCCTTTTGTTTTTAATGATTTAATGTGTCATAGGGATCAAAAAGGAATATTTGGGCTATCGCCTCCGACCCTTATAACTGAACACTTGGCAGTTCGGAAGACAGAAGCTTGGTTACCAGAAGGTTTGTTTCCTTTTGCCACTTTTTCCATTCCTGAATACTATAGAGGCTAGAAAAGGCTTTTATCCATACACTAGGTTAACAGCCCCCATACTTACTTTTCATGAACAAAAATGGTGTCTTATTCTATTACTATCTATAAATTTTCAACTTTATACACAGACATATTCAATGATACTTAATTTTACAAATTATAGGCTACTAATTATATTTTTTTATTTAAACCAATTCTAACAAAAATCCCTATCATTTAACCATGAATAACTCTACACATGTAGAGCTTTTAAACTATTACACGTAACACTTGTAATTTCCATTTACAACACATATTTCAAAAACTTATATAAAAGTATATTTTAAATTTGATTTTGTATGGTATTAAGATAAATATTAATCATTAATAAAAATTACACAAAGTCTTTTATTAGTTTAAACTTTAAATGAAACCAATAATGAAGTATTATTTATTGTTCTAATCAGGTATGGAAAAAGTGCCGTAGTCTGGTAGTTAGGCTACCCGAAGATTTTCTCTTTGAACCGAAGGAAATGAAAAGTTTAAAAAAAAAAAAAAAATTACATAAAAAAAAATAGAATGAGAACAAAAATATAGGCTAAGCAGTTTTCAATTTGGGAGTTTATTTAAAATAAATGAATTTAATTATATTATTACCATTATTCAATTTAAACAATAATTATTTGAAATAATAATCAAATAATTTTAAAAGTTTTATTTTGAGCTTGTTAATATTTGAAAAAAAAAAAAAAGCATACTATAAAAGGCAATGATTTATTGCTTGCTTTATTGTAGTTTACTTTTAATTGGGCTTTTATTGTATTATGAATGTGCGTGTCTGATCTAAAAATAGACCAAGATCTTTTTTCTTTAAAAAAATACCGTAAATGCATGTATGAAGAAAATACCTTTCATCACTATCTTTAACCAGGGACATCAATTAGGGGAGGGGGTAGCTTCCCCCCTCTAACTTTGGCTGAAAGTCCAAAGTTGGGAAATTTTGTCAATAATTTCATTTGCATTTATATATTATAAATATGGAGATATGTTTAACATCTAATTAAAATAAATAACCATTCATAATAGTAAATAGACCTTATAGTTTTTTTTATTTTTTTGCCATAGGCTAAAATTTGCATTCTACTGTCTATATATTTAAAGCAGGCATGTTTGGGCTATCTCTAATTTTTTTTTAATTTGAGGTGGGGGGTGGGGGAGGATTAATAGATGGATATGTATATTTTGTAATTACAAGGCTCCAAATTTAGTACAAAATACTAAAAATTTAGGGGGATGATTTCTCACCCCCCCCCCCTATTGAGGTCTACCTCTAAACCTACTGGTGGGGTATCTCCTCTTTCCTTCTGAATAGAAGATAGAAGTTCGGAAGAATCAGCTTGGCTACCGGAAGGTTTACTTCCTTTGGCCACTTTTTCCATTCCTGGTTCTAATGTACAGTATATAATAAATTTAAATTATCACAAACCTGCAATCCCGGGATTGAATAAAGTAGTCCGGGATTACAATCCCTAAGTACAGCAGTATGCCAGTCAGTAGCTTAATATACTATTACGATATAATAGATGGTATAATTTACTATTATATCGTAATAGTAAATTATACCATCTATACTGTAAGTTATATTGTGCACATATAGGCTACCTGTCGATTTAAATAAGTTTAATGTACAGGTTTTAGGAATAATGTGAATTTATTATTACTATCATTGTTCTATTTACATACAAATTATTTGAAACAAAGTGGTTTACAAATTTCTAGCCTAAATGATGCAGTTGAAGTATCTGTTATTTTCATCTTGTCTTGTACAAACATTGTCATAGTGTGAGAGTTGTAATTAAAACCCCTCAGGATAGCCTATAAAGTTTCTTCCTTGTTGAAAACTGAAGCAGAATCATCAAATTCATAACAATGTTTTAACCGACAGGGGAAAAAAATATATTGTTACAAATAGTTTAAATGGTGGAAGTGTTGCCCTTGTTATATAATGATGTTTTGTAAAAAAAAAATAATAATAACTTCAACATTAATAAATGTGCATTATTTTTTTTTCTCACTGATGAAGAGAACAAAACTTTATATTGCTATGATAAGTTTAAGGAAAATGATTGACAGAAGTCTTGGCTTAATATGTGATATTTGAAATAAAAATGTCCTCTTTTATTATTGAATACTCAACGTTTGTTGTTAGTAAAATTAAGTATTTGTTGTTATTATTGATGAAAAATATACAAATTAAAAGACTTTGTTTACACAATGAAAAAAAATATTTTATTTAATTCATTATTTCCCATAACTCTTAGTCTGTAATATTGTATCATATGGGGGAAATGTTAGATTTAATAATATAATTAGCCAGCATCACCAATAGCAATTTGGTTTTGGGAGTATGCTATTTTTTATTTTTATTTTTGCCATCAAATGGACTTTGTAGAATTTTTGAAAATTAGAATGGTATATTTGTTGTAGGTATTTTTGGAAAAAAAAAAAAAATTTTAAAAATTAAGTGGCGAGGGGGCAGGTAAGTGATAGTTTATAACTGCTGTACTAAATCTTAAATATATGATAAAATGCTACACATTGAAAATACTGTATAATTTACAATAGTTTATATAGAAAGGTGTAGATTATACTTCATTTTTTAAGGAAGGTAAAGATCGGGCTAGAAAAACATTAAATCTTAATAACATTCAACATGAAGAAAAAATAAGTTTTATTACAGTTCATCTCATAGCCTAATGAAATGAATAGAAATGAAGTTTGCAGTTTTATTAAAATTATAAATTTTGATTCATCCATACTATCTCTGTGATCTCAAATCGGTCAAATCAGAATAGACAACATTTTATAAAAGTAACTAATTTTGTCCTTGAACTTAAGGGGGGGAGGGGGAGTTATGTGAGTGCTAATAATAGGCTTATACAGTATTTGAATATTTAAATTTTGGGCATTAGTGCAGGTTATTCAACCAAATTATCTTAGTTTACTGTGTGGTCTAGGGTCATTCTGAGAGCAAGGGTCTGTATTTTGGACTTTGATCATCTAGATGTCTGAAACCTTTAGAGTTTTAGCTAGACCTTCATACAACCACAGTACTCAATAAAAATAAAACTGTTTCTCTGGGCACATCTTTTCAATAATTAATTATTTTAAAATGATTTTTGGACACTAGGGGCTCTCCAGCAACATTGTAACTCCTTGTAGTCTAAAATAAACAATCTTGTATTAATTATTACATGAAAGGTATTTGCTTTTTTTCAATGTCCATTTTCATCATTAATTTTAAAATTTTAAAATCTATATGTACTAGGCTGCACAATGATTAAATGATGGACTTAGACCTGTTTATAATCAAGTGCAAATAACACACTTTATAGAAAAGAAAATTACTGATTCGTAATGCATTGCATAACTATTTGTTTTTTCATTAATTCTCTGTGTACCACCTGAAACAAAGTAATGTACCACTAGTGGTAAGTGTACCACAGTTTGAGAACCCCTAATTTAAACAATACATAATACAGTGTCACATTACACAAGCTTTGATTAGATTATTTTCTTTTCCATTTTTTTATGTCTGATCACAATTATCATTAATTAATTAGCTATAATTATTTATATTTTATATAGCAGGTTTCAATTTCCAAAAGATCAAACCTGCTATTTTAGTCATATCAAGTCCATTGCCTATCAATTTTTCACTGTTCAACAATTTGTCATCTAGGCTAATTGCTATAATACACAAGTATCAAAATTGTAACAAATTTATTTTTGATTGATACTTTCCCCGAACATCAATCCAAAACTAAAACAGGTTTTTACTTTTTATACCTTTTAATAATGATAATTTCAATTTGTCAAAGTTTACACTAAACATTGTTTTTGTTAATAACAAGTCTGAGCTCAGATCAAAGTTGCAAGAAAAATCTAACAAAGAATGTGATTATTTTTTAAATGAGATTTTATTAAAACAGATAAACATTTTATATATTCAAATGTTAAACAATAATTTTGTTTTGTTTTGTTTTTTTAAAAAAAAAACCTCTTTGCTTGAAGATGCAGTCAAGTATTAAATCAAAACTAGTATTAAAGTACATGTTTATATTTTATTTTTCCATACATTTTTTGGGGGAAATGTATTAACCGTCTGCCTTGCAAATTAAATGATGGGAAAATAATAAAGGATGATGATTCAGGGTCATATCTACCGTACTGCTGAATCCCATAATGTGGGGCGTATCAGTAACCCACCCCCTCTCTCTCTCTCACTGAAATATAATCAAAGTTAAGTAACATTAAGATCTAAAACTAGAAATAAAAGCATAATGAGCATCCTGCATTTTTCTAAATTAATCTGAACTGCAATTTTAACCAATTTATATAATTTAAATAAACAGCAAATGGAAAAATCCAAGACCCTTCTGCACAAATAGAGGAACAATTTGACTTCAATTAAAGAATAGAATAGAATGATCTAGCTCAGTGATGGGCAAACTACGGCCCACTTAGAGGTTCTATCCAGCCCGCCACAGATTTTAATAAACAATAGTATACAAATCTTCAATTTCAATGTTTTAAAAATTTCATTTAAATATGCATAAAATTATTAAAATATACTTATTTGCTTTTATATTTAAATAAAAAAAATAGAAACAAGATTTTGAAAGAAGAATTTGAATTTACCGTTTATGAGTTTATATTAACAACAGACGCGCTAATAGCTAATACACGAGAGTCTAGAAACGGGATCCAATAAGTCAATAAGACTATGTGACAATTACCGCGTTTTTAACATCTGCGCATACACAAGAGTCTAGAAACGGGATCCAATAAGCCAATAAGACTAAGTGACAATTACCACGTTTTTAACACCTGCGCATACATGAGAGTCTAGAAACAGGATCCAATAAGTGACAATTACCGCGTTAATAAATTATATTGGCCCGCCTAAAGTTTTTTTCTTTTTTTTTGGGTCCGTTCCTAAAAAAGTTGGCCCATCACTGATCTAGCTCATTCTCAAGCGCATACACTTACTGAATGATTTGAGAAGATAACTATTATGAAATACGGTATATAAAAATGGATTTCCAGTTATCAAAGTCTGCTGACTTATTTTATTAATAAGGTTAGAGAACTCTCTATAATCCTGTGTTTTTATATTATAGAAATTCAAGACTTGCCCGGAATCCCTAACCTGGCATGCCATCACCTAGGTGGAAACAGTTAACACCAGAAGCGGACATGAAACCAGCATCGATTGCCGTCACCAGGCCTGGCAGGGTTAAATAATTATTTGTTATATTTCATTGAACTCAACTGATTCCTTCCACCAATGACCTGCCGGCACTAGCCGTAATCTGATAACTCTTAATTTCAATATATGCTCAGATAATAAAACCCTTGGCTTAACTATATTTTCTTGTATTTTGTTTAATCCCCTTTAGGCCGGTTTCAAACGAACGTTTTTGTAAAGTGGCGGG
>PXIH01S0005377.1:11798-25814 GCA_003024985.2 Euperipatoides rowelli | reverse complement strand
GACAAATTGTATATAAAAGTGCATTTTTTAGAATTCAGATTCATTCCACTCCTTCAAATTACAGTTTAATCTGTTTTTAAAATTTTTAAAATTCAAATCGAAAAAATCTTTGGGAATATTGTTCCAAAATGATATACTGTATGTCTTCTAAAGGCTGATTTAAAATAGAGTTAACTTTTACAAAAGGATGTTCTTATTTGATATTTGTTTTCTAAAGTTCACTCTATTGTTTAGAACAAAATACTTAATATTCTTTTTTATTAAGATTTCTTTGTATTTGACGAAGTCATTTCTTACAAACCTTAAGCTAGGTTTTAGCAAATTTACATTTTTTATTCTTTGTTCATATTTTAGTCCTTTTAGACATCTTACTCTTTTAGAAAAAGATCTAAAAGTTTTGTCCAAATTTTTTTTAATCTTATCCAGCCTATAAAAAATAAACAGAACCATAATCAATAACAGGTTGGATGTAATAGTCATATATTAATTCAAAAGTTTTTAGATTGTTTGTAATAAAGTCAAAAACTTTTTTGATTTTAATATATTATTAATTTGATGATCAAAATTTAACTCTTTATCATAAAAAATTAAGTCTTTTACACAAATTGTTTTTTTCAACTTAAATCCTTTGATTGAATAATCAGTTAATATTTTTCTCAACAAAATGTATAACATTTGTTTTGTCATAAATAATGTTTGTTTTCTTCACATATACTTACAAATTCAGCTAATAAATTATTTAAATCAATAGCATTTGTATACCACTTATTCCTTTAACAAATTTTGTTGTCAGCATATACTGTGTTAGCTTTAAATTTAGAAACTATATCAGCGATAAAAATATTAAACAAAAAAGAGGCTAAAACATTCCCTTGTGGCAAGCCTCTATTAATACTGTGAGCATCTGATTTACTTATTAAAATCTTATATATTAATGTAACGTGAAGGGAAAACTTTGGATCCCTTTTTAAGCATATTGAGCGCACGGAGGAGTGTGAGATTTGGCAGAGTTAAAGTTTATATGGAGAGGGAGTACAATGAGCTAAAATTTATATATAAAATTAAAACATTCATTGTTTAGCGTTGGACGGCTTTTTACAAAGGAAATTTTCTTATTGGTCGAATTTCGACCAACACTGGATTACTAGTAATTATTATTAAACCAAATTATATAATCAGGAAAATTAAATTTAACCATTTTTTTTAAAGTAATTCTAGATCAATGGTATCATAAGCTGATTTTAAATCTATGTAAATAATATCTGTTGTAACTCCATGTATGTCATTATTGACCATTTTAAAGCTAAGTTCTGTTAGATTTGTAATAGTAGATCTTTTCTCTAAAAAACTATGCATATCGGAGGGAAATAATTCAATGCTAAACAAATGTAATTTAAGCCTATTTACAATAACTTTTTCAAATTGCTCAAATAGGCTCCATGTATTCGTAATCCAGTATGTTCCCAATCTAGACTTCTAAAGACTTCAAGTTTAGCTGTAAATAACTTTGGAGAGATTGTATCACCTTGACAAACTCCTTTTTGGATTTGGATCTCATTGATGGTATCTTTATGTAGTCACACTGTGGATGTTATCTTCTAATAAGTTTATATATTGTTGATCAAATCAATGTATGCTCTATTAATACCTTGTCTTTTTAAAGCATCCAAAACAATTTGAGTATATTGAATCAAAGGCTTTTTCAGTCAAAAAGTCCTGTGTAAAGGGGAAGTTTATATTCATTGCATGTTTTATTGACTTTTCATACTACTTGTGGGTGGTCCATGGTACACGTAGTACACTCTTGAAACATGCTTGTTCTTTTCATTGAGCCTCATCCTATCCTTTTTTTTTTTTGCAATCTGTCAGAACCTTGATGAAAATTTTATAAATTGACTGGTAACAAGCTTATATGTTTGTAATTTCAAGATATTCTTTTGTATACAATATTAGTATAGCATTACTTCAATCAATTAGTAATTTTCTTTGTTTTAAGTATTCTGTAAACACCAAGTTAGTGGTTTCAATTCTTCATGTGTTTCAAATTTCAATTCATGCTTCACTTCTGTTTGTATATCCGGTATGGTACATCAATCGTTGTATCGAATAATTTTTGGCTTTTAGACCCTCCCACTTAATGTTAGTATTATCAGATCCATCTTGATTGAGTGTCTTTTAAAATTCTTCCCCTCTTTGGACAATAAGTTCTCTATTTCTAATAATGGTATAATCTTTTTCTTTTATTGCTATAATTTAATTCCCCCCCCCCCCCAATCATTAACCTTTGTTTAGTTTTCTTCAAACTTTTATTTTTATCAGTTACTAGCTGAAGTACCCGGCATTTTAAGAGTTAATTTCGATTTCAAATTTTTTTAGTTTTAATACGCCCGTCTGTAAAATTTCGCAATCTATGCTTGTAAACTGTCAATTTGTATAGAAACTACCCGGCATGGCCCAGTATTTTAAGGTTGCTTTTTAGGTTTATTATCTTTTGTACCAGCGATACATTTTGCCACACTAAGATATTTTCTTTGATGGTAAAATTGATTTCAAGATCTTGAACTTCTTCCTGCATATTTAGTAATGTGCAAATCTGTTTTTGTGTTAAAGTTTTAATCTCTAACATGAATTAATGTAAATAACAATAAATAAAAGCTTTCTAAACTACAGTATATTTCATTTTAGTAGTAAATTAGTATTTTCAAAATTCATCGACTTTTAAGTTGAAATACTGAAATAAAACTACATAATAAAATTGTCAGAAATTTAGATATTTTGGTGCTAAAAACGTTGAAAATGTCACAAACTTTTGAAGAAAGTTATCTTTTAGTAAAGAAAAAGAAATAGTATCAAATTTTGATTTGGATCAGCTTTAGCTTTAGCTGACATTAAAATATAGTGACAAGTTCTGACAACTATCCCTACTACTAGTTATCGACTATCCCTACTTCTATCGACTATCCTTACTACTATCGACTATTCCTACTACTATCAACTATCTCTACTACTACTATTGACTATCCCTATTACTACTATTGACTATCCCTACTACTACTATTGACTATCCCTACTACTACTATTGACTATCCCTGCTACTACTATTGACTATCCCTACTACTATCGACTATCCCTACTGCTACTATCGGCAGTATTGTATTTGAGATTATTTATACTGATTTGCAGGAAGTAGGCTATACTTACTTTGTACTGCTTTTCTTTTATTGTACATATTTATACCACTTTCAACAAATAATTTCATTAATTTATTGTAAAGAGTTTTGTCAATGATTTTTGGAATTGTAAAAAGCCAAAATTACATTCACCATTGAAACTTTGTCTGTAAATAACAGCAGTCCAGGTTAAATTTTAGCTATACTTGTAAGCAATTTTAAAATATACTTAAAAAAAAAAAAGATCAATAACAATAAAAATTCAAATGAAAAATATGTCAAAAATTAAAATTGTAGAGTTTTTTTAAACTAATTTTTTTTTAAAAAAATAATTCATATAAAATTTTTCTGAAAGTTTATATTTTAAGTGACGCTGATCTCCCACCCCTTCCTGCAAAATAAAACAATGTACCGGTACTACTTTTTCTTTTCACAAATCTGAATACCTTAATTATAAGCCTTTAGTGAGCTGCTCATCAAAATATTTAGTCCACCCCAAATAGAAAGCTTGAATTTTTGTTTCATACATGACTTCCTAGGTGTCACTATCACAGTTTATAATTATAGATCTTGATTTCTGTATATCACCTACAAATTGGTGTACTGTATATCCAATATATTAGCTTCCCAAGAAAGTTGATTTTTGCAGCTGAAGTTAAACTTTATAATTATTAAAATTATCTCAAAAATATTAAGAATTATCAGTTGCATTAGATTAAACTGTGAGCAGCAAAAGTGAAATACCAAAACTATTGACACCTTGTTTACAATGTTATTCTTTTTGTTGTAGCATAAAGGTGTGTTGTTATAAATCGGTGTCATTTAAATTTGTTATATTTATAGCTTTTATTTACTGTTTTTCCCCGCCCTTCATATTAGAATATCTCCCTCAGGCTGATTATAGAATGGAAATCAAGGTTAAGCAAGCAGCTGAAATTCATTTACTAAGTCTAGGAAATATCTTACACATAACAACACCTGTTAGAGTTTACCAATCTTAATTATGATAAATATTGCAGACTGTTTTTTCATTTCTTCTGTTCTTTAACAATTTAAAATTAAAAAGTGATTATATTTTTGATATATCACTAGGAGAAAAAATACATTTTGCCAATGTAAAAAAAGGTGAAACTGTCTTACCTCTGGCTGTTAATTGTGACCTTTTAAAAGATCAAGGACTACCTCACGCGTTAATTTATTATTGTATTGACATTTTTGAGTATGAGCTATTCGTTTTAATAGTCAATTTTTAAACAATTATTTTTCCTACTTTTAAATTTTTTCATCTTGCTAAACTATGCAATATTGTGTTAATATGTATGATATACTAAATGTAGTATATAATTTGTGTATAGCCTATACTGTGTATACAGTATATTATATTTATATATGTTTTTAAATATATTTATAAAAGTGTATATATGTACATAATAATACAGTATATGAGTAGGGCTAGTGCCCTGTTCCAAGTCTGAAGTATGAAGGACACCGCCATCCAATTAGATTGCAGCATTTTATCTCATGACACCTTACTGTAAATTTTTATATTTTTAGTTTAAAGAAAATAATCATTTAAGACACACAGGAACCAACAGTGTAACATGATATAACACAAAAGTCCCACTTTTCTTGGATGAAAAGAAACCTGCTATTTAGTCGTCATGTGTGTGTTTGGTGCCAATTTTTAATGTTTGGCACCAGTAAGTGCTTGATTTTGAACTGTTGGTGCTTTAAGGTTGTGTAATTTGTAATTTTAAAGATCTAGTCGAATATATTGTTTTTTTTTTTTTTTCATTATTTAATGATTTTGTCATAAGGGAAAAATTTATTCACAATTTGCACCTTTGTATGAAAATTTGGAATAAATAAAAAATAAAAATAAAAGTTTATTAAAAATAAAAATTTATTACAATGCATACCGGTAGTAGGAAAACTAAGAATATTAAATTGTCATGTCTTTAAAAAAAAAAATTAAAATCCATAAAATTTTATTGGTGTACTTAAATAAAATTTAAAAATAAAGGGTTCTTATAAATAAAAAAAAAACTTCCCAGGTTCATTGTACTGTATAATCGTATGGAATAACACTATTCAGTCTTGTTTATCCTTGTGAGATACCATCCTAAAAAAAAACTTCATTGTTTAATCTTATGTGATGCTTCTTGTTTTACAGTCTCATGCAGTCCCTGTATGTGATGCTACCCACATAGTTTCATTGTATTGTTTGCATGTGATGCCATAATTGTATGTCATGCTATCCCCATAGCACATAATTAATACCACTCACAAAAGCTGCTTTTGTGTAATCATATATGTGATCTTCATACACAACCTCATTGTATAATCATTTGAAGGGCTGGATAATTCCAAAAAAAATCTATTTGCCCTGTGGGACAAGTGTATCAAAATTTTGCAAGCCGAATATATTGTACTTGCCCTGTTTTAAAATTTTACTAGCTGCAACATACTAAACTTTGTAGACTACCATTATAACCATTTTTTAAAAATTTAAATGAATTTTGGCTTTTAATTGGGAGGGAAAAATTACATTTTGAAAGTAATATTTATTATTAGAAAAACAGAGCTGTCATCCAAAGTGGTATTCTAGTTCTTTTAAAAAAATAACAAAACATAGCTACAAAATTAAAAACTAATCTCACTTTCAGATAAGATGCTAAGGCTTGATAAACTATCTGTCTACATGGTGTGAACCTTTTGAACTAAATAAATAACCATCTCAGTGGCACTTTCTGGATTAAAATCACTATATGGAGCATAATACTGATCCTCATTAAAGAATTTATGGTTTCTAAATTTAGTGAGTTACGGAATTGACATGATTTCTACAAGAAGTAGCACATTTATAATATTTTGAGGTTTCGTATTGAGTGAATATCCATACACTAGGCCATTTTATAAATGTTTCTTTTTATATGGTTAACTATCACTCTGAGAGCTGACCATTCCTTTTGGGCACATTTTCTTTCATTTGCAGATAGAATTGCTGAAAGATGTAAAATCTCCTTATCAAATGTTGCTAAAATCTTTGTTTTTATTGGACACAGATTAAATTCTAATATGTTGAACCAAATTAGTGGTGGTGGTCTCTGAAAACCAGAAAAAGTTGGTCAATGTATGTGTATAGAAATGTTCACTGATAACTATATTGACATTATATACTATTTGACATGTAACTATAACAACAAGACACACTACTTATGAGTTCACATGTTCAGTGGTGGCTGCCATGTGTTATCTTAATCACATGATGCCCTTGGTTAATGTATGTGTATAGAAATGTTCACTGATAACTATATTGACATTATATACTATTTGACATGTAACTATAACAACAAGACACACTACTTATGAGTTCACATGTTCAGTGGTGGCTGCCATGTGTTATCTTAATCACATGATGCCACGTGACCCCCTATACATTATTTCCCCTTACAAAGTGACATTATAGATCAAGTCCTGTACATTTTTTTCTGATATGAGTTGACCTTGTGAGTGGTATGTCAACTGCTGGATTCATAATGCCTGCTCCTTGCTGTTGACCTTCGTTTACTTCCACTTTCAATAGTTCCTCTAGCCTATGCCTTGCTGTTTCTGACTCTTCCTCTCTGCTGAATCCCACTACCGTACTTCTCAGGTTTTTTTCTGTTCCTTCTTATCACATCCTGCTCTGTTATGATCTGATAGGATCTTAGAGCCACTTCAGCAATCACCTTAGCTTTTTCATTCCACTGCTCACCATTTCATCCTCTTACAGTTTCTTCTTCTCTCAATCCTTTCAGAGGCATCCTTCCACTATTCTTCTTACGATGTTTTTTTATAAAAGTTTTTTGCACTCCACAACTAGGTGACTTGGTTTTTAATATCCTATTCATCAACAACTCTGTGGGTGATCGTCCATCTTCTAATGGTGCACTCCTGTAATTTAGCAATACAGATCTCCAGTTCTCTCCTGAATCTCTAGCTTTCTTCATAATTCTTTTAATGATTTGCATCCCTTTCTCTGCTAGACCATTTGATTGAGGAAAATTAGGACTTGAAGTGATTTGTATAATATATTCTTTAAAAATTTTTTTAAACTTCTTGCTGTGTATCAGTCAATTCAGCTGGTATTCCATGGCTTTCAGTCTATTTACTACTGAGGATGAATGTATCGTGCAATCTTTCTACTTCTAAGTAGTTTAAATGTGAGTCCATGACCACTATATAGTTTTTGCCTCTAAATACAAATAGATCAGATCCCACTCTATTCCACGGAACATTAGTCTGGTCTCATCAGCAATGGTTCACTTGCCTGTTTATACTGGTATTTTTGGCATGTCTGCAATTGGCTATCATCTTTTCTATCTCTTCATTCATTTTCGGCCAGTATACAGCTTCTCAGGCTCTCCCTTCCTAGATGACCCTCATGTATTCTTGTCAAAATTTCTGGTCTCAACGTTTTAGGAATTACTATTCTGGTACCTTTCAGGACATCAACTATTGCCAATTCATCCTTGTGACGTTTAAATGATCCTGATTTAAATTTATCACTCCATCTTTGTTCAATTTGGAACTTGAAGTCCTGCATTTCTTTATCTTTATTGGTTTCTAATCGTAACTCATTAAGTCTATTATCACTTAAATTCATATTATGCACAATGTTTATAGCATATGTTTCAACTTCTCCTTCAATATTCCCTACTGAGTTTTACTCTACTCCTGCTCTGGATAAAGTATCAGCAATCACCAACTGTTTTCCTGGTGTGAAAACCAACTTAAAAGAGTACCTCAGAAGTGTTATCAGTATTCTCTGTATTCTTGGAAAAGTGTCTGATATATTTTTCCTAAATATACTGATTAGTGGCTTATGATCAGTTTCTAGTAGGATAGTTTTACCATAAATGTAGTCATGAAATTTAGTACACCCGAAAACTAAACCTAGCGCCTCCTCAATTTGTGCATATTTGTTTTCTGCTGGTGACAGTATACTCGATGCCTACGCTACCGGCAATCATATTTTTTTAGTGCATTCCATTCCTCTTCTTAGGCAGATCCCCATTCCCACTGTTTGTCTTGTCTAATTAACTTTCTTAAAGCAACCAATTTATTTGACAAATTTTGAATGAATTTACCCAAGTAGTTCACCAGTCTAATGCTCTTTGTATATCTTTTTTATTTTTTGGCTTTGCCATGTTTTTTACTGCTTTTACCTTTTCCGGATCTGGGTGCATACCTTCACTTGTCAGCTCTTCTCCTAAGAATGTTAACTTTTATTTTCATATTTCACATTTTTCTCTGTTTAGGGTTATTCCTGCTTCCTTTAATCTGTTCAAAGCTTTCCTTAATCTCAGGTCATGCTGTTCTCTGCAACCACCCCAGTTAAGTATGTCAATATATGATCTGACACCCTCCAGGCCTTCAAGAACTTGGCTCATCGCTCTGTGGAATATCTCTGGTACAGATGCGATTCCAAATGTTAGACATTTACAACAATATCTACCTTGCGGCATGTTGAAGGTGCACATTTTTTTACTTTCCTTGCTCAATGGTATTTGATACAATCCTGCATAAGCATCTAGTTTGCTAAAATATTTGGCTTCTGCTAGTTCAGACTGAATCTCCTCACGTGTGGGTATCTGAAAATGTTCTCTTTGTACATTTTCATTCAGTCTTTGTGGGTCTAAACATATCCTAAAGTCCCATTCTTCTTGTGTATGGTTGTAATTGGATTTACCCAATATGTTGGCTCTTCAATTTTCATGATCACTCCTAACTTTGATATTTATCCAATTATTTTTCCAATTTGTTCCTAAGAGCATTGTATACTGTTTTATTTTAGTCTTACAGTATAGGATGTTTTCAAACAGCCTAATCCCTCAAATAATTCTGGAAAATCTTCCAAAATGTTTTCAATGTTTATTTTTTTAAGTTCATTTACCATTGCACTAATTTCAAATCCATACTAGACTTTAATCCTAATAATGTTTCTTTGAGATCTTCAACTATCATATATGTAGTTTTGCTGACATTATTGTTTATTGACAAATCTGCATCAAATGATCCATAGTTATTGTATTTCCATTATAATCTTTCAGGATAGCTTTACTACAATTTAATTTAGGTATATTTAACAAACTATCATACATTTTCTTTATTACAGTATTGGCTTGTAAGCCAGTATCTATTTTCAATTTAACATGATGCTTACACAGCATGAAATTTTCCCACCAGTCTTTCCTTATTTTTATACCTGTCGCCCTACTTCTCCTATGTACAGGACTTCGGCTTTCTCACTAGTTGAGTGTACTTTAAAATTTTTCTTTAGAGCTTTGTACATAACCGCGAAATGACTGTACCCTTTACAAATATTACATTGTTTTTTATACGCAGGGCAATTAAATTTTTCATGTGTCTTAATGTATTTATAACATTTATACATTTGTTCTTTATTTACTGAATTACTTTTACCATTATAGTTTTTTTTTTAGAGTACTCACATTTATTTTTAGTATCCTGCTTTTGACTCTATTTCCTTTATGCACTACGCCAACTTTACTGGTGGAGTCAGCTCGTTATCTGACTGTAGGCTACTATCAAACATTTTGATTTGACGCTTTGCAACTTCCGNTGCTCTACATTCATTCTCAGATATTTCAAGTGTTAAATCCTTTATTCTTAGTAATCTTTCTCTCACTCTTTTTTTCTGATCCCATATACAATTTGGTCTTTGATCATCGAATCAACTAAATCATCAAACCCGCATGTTTGCACTTTGATTCTTAAGTCGCGGTAAAATTGCTCAAATGTCTCGCCATCCCCTTGGATTTTTGACCTAAACACACATCTTTCGTTGGATTTAGGGCTAAGTATTCCTCAAACTTTTTTACAGTGGTATCGAAATCCATTGCTTCCCCGGCGAAATCTAAAGCATTAAAAAGTTCTATTGCATCATCCCCCACTATGGTTAGAAATTGCGCCATTTTTTTAGAGTCTGACAATTTGTCTACATCTTGTGTGGCTTCTAAAAAAAATCAAAAGTTTTGAAAGTTTTCCAATTATAGTCTAGATTTATCTTTCTAATTTTGTCTAGAGACCTTATTTGATCCATTCTATCCACTTACTTTTTATTTTTATTTGTCAATTTCTATACTGCTGCAGTTTGTCAAATTTTCTGCGTGCAGACTATCACTGTAGGCTACTCTAAATTACATTACTTTTTAATTCCCTGAATGAATTAATACATCTATACTACCATGTATCATACTCACTGATAACTATATTGACATATACTTTTGGACATGTAACTATAATCACAAGACACACTACTTAAGAGTTCACATGTTCAGTGGTGGCTGTCATGTTTTATCTTAATCACAAGATGCCACATGACCCCCTATACAATTGTCACCAGGCTCATTCCCAATATTAGTGAGGTTCATAAATGTCTGTTCTATGGACTTGTTGGACTGGTTTGGTAACTGTTCCAAGATGGAAAAATATCCAGCATTGCATATAAATGTTTTAAGCTCGGAACATCATTTGTTATTGCTGCGACATTTTCTAAATGTGTTATTACCAGCATGTAGTTATTTTTCATAGCTTTAAGGGCTCTTTCATGACTTGCTATCTATCTAAATCTGTTGAAACAATGCCAAACTGCTGAGATGCAACTTCAAAAAATACAGCTAACTCTTTAATTTTTCAACTCAATTTACGAGAATATTGATAAAATTTTACCAATTCTTTTGCAGTTATTTCACAATTTTTTATTAAATATGGATAATTTTTAACTGAATCCAAAAATAAACATAAGAGGTGGGCAATGCAGTGTATTGACATCACAAGTTGTTGCCTTCGTTCTACTATTATATGTATACTAGTCCTTCATCCCATATTGATGGTAGCAAGATTCCAAATTAAACCCAATTAATTCATTTATTACAATGTTTTTTAATGCTGATTTTATGCAATTTAAAATTCCTTTAGCATATACATTTTTCAAAGCTACAATTTCTACAAAAAAAAGTAAGGGGTTTACCTTTATGGATGTTCTACATTCTGAGTAATATCAGTAGAACCATCAGCTAAAATGCTGACAGCAATAATTAAGCTTCCATTTCCATATTTTGCATGTTTCACAGAAAAATTGAAGCTTTAGAAATGAATAGATTTTAAAAAAAAAAAAATCTAATTCCAACTCTAAACTTAAAAGTAGAATATTATTAAGCTAACACTAACCTAGACTAAATAAATAATATTAATGCAAACTTGGAGAGCATTTAAAAAAAATCACTCTTGATTAACGACAAATAATTTTAAAAATATAGGCTACAACATTAAACATATTTGAAATCAATTTTATAAACTTAAAGGGGATTTGAATAGTGGATTATTTACTATATAAAGCCCAGTTAGCAAATAATTGGAACATTATTTTATTCTTACAGTTGGATTTTTTTTTATCTTTCACATGACTACAGAATATTATATAACGCCGTCCACAGTGTTGGTGGGCCATCGCAGAGGGCCTCAAAATATTTTAATAACCTTTTTTTTTTTTGATTGTCCCATTTTGGTCTTAAGGAAATATGGTTAGCCTAGACTAGACAGACTCCAAAAGAGATGTAGAAAGCTAGTTTCAGTAAGGAATTATGAAATTAGAAATATAATGAAACTTAATTATATTTTTTAAATTTCTCTGGAATTTAAAACAGTGTCCTCTAACATATGAACATACAGTAGATATGAATTAGGATTTAAAATAATGATTCACTAGTTTAAATTAATCCTCATGCTTTTAAAAACAAAAATATCACCATGCAAAATATCCTGTTGTGAAAATATATCTGCATATAGGGTTGCCAACATTGCGACAATGAAGACCCGGCGAGAAAATATTTTGATTAGCTTTTTTTTTTTTTTGGTTGTAAGTAAAAATGTCAAAGAATCTATATAATCTATATTTTTCAGCGGGAACAAATAAACATTAAAAATCCAAAGTAAAAAATCGCAAGAATATGTATTTTAAAAATCCTTGTAAGAATCAAATACTTTTGTAATTTATAGTCACTATTGAAGCCAAAAGTCATTATTAAACAAATTAAATTCAAATTGAATAGATTTAACATCATTAAAAGTCAAAGTTTTTTCTTTAGTTCAATGAGAAAGATTTTTCTACTCATACAAATGATGCATAACAGTTTTCATTTTCCAAAATAATAAAAAATCATTGTTCTTTTTCATACAAATAATTTTAAAAGTTGATATCTTTATCAAAATATATTAAGCAAATTTTTTAAACATTTTTTTTACATAATTACCTACAATAATTCATTTTCAACAGAGATATTTTTATAAATAAACTTGTTATTAACTTCGCGACTGCAGCGACTCGAATCTATATAATCTATATTTTTCATTATAAATATTTTAATAACTGCTAAATATTTTTTCTTATGCTACGCAGAATTGGGCTACTAGCACAATTCTAAACAAAAGGTATAATGCATTCTATTATTAACTGGAAATCTCCAAACCCAGAGAATTTTCTTAAAAACCCGGAACCCGGAGAATGATCGCTAAACCCTAATTCTCCGGGTCAAAATGGTAGTGTTGGCAACCCTATCTGCATAGGTGTGATAGGCAAAGTGAATAAGGTTTATAATGGGCTTAAACCTCATGATTCTGAACTCACACCCATAATCCCTTCCACCAGTAGATCATTTTTAAATGAAGTGATGAAAGATGCTGTAAATTGATGAAAGCAATATGAAGGAAACAACTTGGACATGTAAGATTTAATTTTCAAAGTTGATGCATATTATATGTTGCACACATCAAATAAAGTGACCCCCTCCCCCCTTCCTTTTTCTTAATTCATTCATTGGTGAATGATGAAAAATCACGAAGTAAATTTTATTTGATAATTACGGCTAATTAGGTCAAGAAAATCAAATGCTGACAGGAATATTAATCTATTTTTAAAAGATACAATAATAATTCCTTCTTATGAACTCATATTTTTTATTTAATTGTTTAATATTTCAATTTTTTAATTTATTTTTACCAATTATTATCATAATTTTACAGACAATAGCCTAATCAACTATTTTTCCAACTTATCCAATTACTTTTTTTTTATTATGATACCGTATTATAAAATAAAAATATTTAAAATAATGGCTTATATGTTTTAAAATTTTAAATTTCTGACAATCTATTTATGTTTTTCAATAAAATATGTCAACAACAGACCACTTGAAATGGATTAAAGTAAACATTAGGCTTCTTTGGAGAATAGTAACTTTATTCTTCAATTATATACTTTGTCAATATAGGCCACCAGAGCCTCGATTTGTAGATTTAAGTTGTAGTTTGTTCCTAAAATACAATATAATATGCAACTCAAATTAAGTATTAAATTTCCATAGGAATGTATTGAAATGTAAGAGATGGGTGGTGCTTCTACTAATACAGTATCTTATTTTTTTACTGTATTGAATAAAATACATTTTTCCTTTTCCAGTCATTTTTAAAAAAGGTGATTTTAATAAAATTATTCTAAATTGACACTGCACAAATTTTATAAAATCCAAAATTACAGCACTAGGATTCTTCTTTTTTTTTTTTTCAATTTACTTACAAATGACTCGATGATGGAAAAAACAACTCAAAATTAAAAATAGTATTTATTTACCGACTCAATGACTCAAATGGAAATGATTCAAATTAAAATGATTCAAATTGAAATGACTCGAAATGAAATAATTCAAATTGAAATGATTCAAATTGAATGACAAATTGAAATGACTCAAATTGAAATGACTCAAATTGAAATGACTCAAAT
>PXIH01S0005368.1:6874-22762 GCA_003024985.2 Euperipatoides rowelli | reverse complement strand
TTATATGCCAATAAAACCAATAGCTTTTGAGCTATTGGACTTAATGCTCATTGTAAAATGAAAAAAATGTTAGAAGGATTTTGAAGTAATCAAATTCTAATCACAAAACTCCAGAAATTAGGATAATTTTTTAAAAAATTTTCTATGAAAAGAATTTTGAAAATTTGAGGAAGAAACTCATGTGTTATATTTTTATTACAAACTAAAGTTTTAAAATATTTTAGTAATAAATAGACATTTTCCGAGTTGTGTGTATTAGGATGTTGAATAGCCTATTTAATTTAAGGAGTCAAAATGTGTGACGCTTCATGTAAAATTAAAAGTTTTAATTTACAGTAAATGTTTGTCTATTATTTTACAACAATTGAGAAAGAAGTGTTGGCTAAATGATAAATAGTCATTTATATATAAAAAAAATAGATTGAGAGAGGGGGGTAACAAGGGTATTAGAACAGTTCACTATTAAGAGAAAGCATTACATATCTACTGTATCTCTTCTTGCCCATTCAACACTTTTGAAATATACTTTTTAACTTTTAAAATTATTAGGTTATAGATTTGCACTGTAATTAAGGCATAAATTACAAATAAAATACCTGGAAAGCTTTTTCAGCCATGAGTGTATGAACTCTACCTTCTCTGTCAAGCCGATCATCGCCACTGACCCGTAATTGATAGGCCAACTTAAGTAGCTACAAATAACAATATAAAATATGATTTAAATTCAGTTTATTGCCAAGAATATTAATCTTTGAGTCAAAGCAAGCTGTAAAGTTTGCAGGAATCAATAACATAAAACTTCAGAAAAAACAAATTAAGACTGGAACTAAAATAGACAGCAGCTCCATAACAAAATAATAATAAAACTCAAAAGCCTCTAATGACTGAAGACCGTGACTAAGATTGGTACAGAGGCTGAATGTACTCATGGGATCGGCATATGCCGATCCAACTGCAAGGTTGGGGTAAGGAACATAAAATGCCTTAAAGTACTTGGGCTAGAAAGGTGCATTGCATTTCCACCCAAGTAAGAATTAAAAGCATACTTGTGACATTAGTTTATTAGAAAGAATGCATGAGTATGCAAATTAAAATGTTAGCTCCATGAATAAAGTTAGCATTAAATCACACATGCAAGGAAGTTGTCAGTTTTATGCAATGTTTATGATCATAATAATTGATCAGATTATGTGAGCATTGCATTTACTATAAAATAGTAAATCATTGCTTGATCACAAGTAAAACAAACTAAATACATCTATTACTTGAATGCATGAAGTAATGTTACAAACTAGGTTTTATTTTACAAATAAAATTCATAATAATATAGTGTATATTTTCATTTTGTCAAGATGAACCTAAACACAATAGGTAGCTTAGACGATGACGCACAAACAAATAAGAAAATTAAAATTTCTACACTCATTCTACTTACAAGAGCCTTTTAAACAAATTTGTACAAGAAAAAAAAATACATCGGGAAAATATTACTCACAACTTTCTCTTCCTTCCAAATTTGGCTATCAAAAATAATTTTCAAAGCCTGGACATTTCTTTTGATTCTACCCAATGATGTGGAATATGTAGTGAGAAGTGGTGGGAAAATGCATAGAAAACTCTACAGCAAATTTGATAGTAAAGTTTTGATGCTGCTGCTCCAGAGCGGCCAATAGGAGAGAGACATGGACATACAGTATGTAATGTATATCCCCTGTACTATTGACATTTTAAATAATTTCAATGTTTTTATTACGACATGATGTTAGTCATGTCATAATTCCAGACAGGAATACAATATTCCGAATTTACGGCAGATAAATATAGTGCACACTGTATATTATTATTATTATTATTATTATATATGTTTATTCAGTAACTTTATGTACAATAAAAATTGTTTTCTATTAAAACTCTAGCCCATACGGATTTGAGTTTTAATTACAAATTTAATAATGAATATATTTTAACTATTAATTTATAACAGAATGTGACAAAAATAAATAAAATACTATATACTCTATTTCTGATATTAATCACTATTAACTTGGCCCTGATATTCATTTAACTTTATCATTCGAAGTATTTATATATTTGATCATTGTAGGAATTGCTGATTTTTTTATATCTCAGTTCTTATAAACTCGACATAATTATTATCAGCTCTTCTAGTATAATGTCCTGATTGGTAACCACATTTTTCATTTAAATAATTTTTATATCTCTCAAAAAAAAACAAAAACATTCATATATTTTTTTAATTGACACTCTTCTTTTTTCAAGTGTAAATAATTTTAGAACTTCTAATACTTCTGAGTACTCTTTCTGGGATATCCAATAATAATTCGAACAGCTCTTTTCTGCACTAGTTCTATATCAGCTTTTTGCTTTTCAGTAATTGAACTGCTCCATACTTCTAAACAAAATTCCAGACAAGGTCTGATATAAGTTTTATACACCATAGTTAATGTCATAATATCAATGTTCAATCTTTTTAATCAATATAACATAAAGAATTTACCATATGCTTTAGCTGTAATATTTTCAATATGTTTATCCAATTTTCCATCTTTCTGAACTGTAATTCCAAGTATTTTACAAATATTCACTTTCTCCACTATTTCATTTTGAATTGATAGAATTGATATTTCTATATTCACTTGATTTTTAGTAAAATCGTGAACCAAAACAAAANATTTTTTCAAATTAATCTTCATTCCATATTCAATTGATTCAGCACTAATTTGATTTGCTATATTTTGGGCTTTTTCTTGTAGATTACTATTATCTCGTTAGATCATCTATATATTTATATTTAAAATCAATGTTTTTGGCAATCATATTCGTTATTATATAAATTAATACTCCCAACACCGATCCCTGAGGTACTCCATTATTACATACATATTTCAGTCCAGTTTCCATGTCAGGCATTTTATATATTTGATATCTTTCAAATAAAAAGGACTGTATCCATCCAAATAAAAAGGTGGATACTTTCATTTTATTAATTCATTAAAAAATATATCATGGTCCACGTTATTGTAGGCTTTTTCATAATCAATAACAATTGTTGTAGTTTTTAATTTAGTTGAATCAGATATTTTTAAAACCTTATTCATATATTTGACCATGTAATGATTTGCAGCTCTTCCTGGGATCCCCCCATACTGATCTTGGTCTATACTATTTATTATTTCAGGCATTATTAATTTATGAACAAATTTTTCACATATCTTGAAAATTGTAGAGGATATTGAAATAGGTCTCATATTACAAGCTGCTTTTGGATTATTCATCTTAGGAAATGTTAAAAGATAAGATTCCTTCCAAGCTTTTAGGCATACTCCACTTTGTAAAGATAAATATATTAGGAAGGTAATTGGCTCACACAATTCAACATTAAATTCTTTCAATATAAAGTTTGGTACGAGATCTGGCGGTGTGATAGTATTTTCTTTAACTTCACTTAACTTTTTCATTACCCATATAAAATCTACTTTAGGGAATTGTACTTGATTTTCTTCTGGAATGTATTCAACTGTTTTTTTTAGTGTGTGAGTTAGCTAACAATTCAAAATAATGAAAAATTTCCATTGATGACTGCATCTGATTTTTATTTGGAAACGATATTGGTTTATACTTCTTTACAATTCCCAAACTCTTATTATTCTGTGAAAATCTTTTGTTCCATATTTTATAGATTTAATGAATTTTTCTGATTCTTTTTGATTAGCTTCTTTAACTGTAATTTCTATTTTTTTTTTTAAATATCATTTAATTCTATTGCATTTCCAAATTTAAATAATTCATTCTTCTTTTTAATTAGTTCACTTATATTATTATTAAACCAGCTTTTATTTCCCTCTTTGACTCTTCTTTTAACAACCGGGAAACACTGTTCATATAAATTGACTATATCTTGATTAAATCTCTCAACTGCTCTATTTATTTCTTCTATCTCATAAAAGCCATTCCAATCAATTTCTGCTATTTTTCTTCCAAATAAGTTATAATTTGATTTTCTACGTGGTCTATTTATTATACCTACAGTATATATTTATTATTATAAATTTCATTCTTAGCTTTATCAAGGAGAATGGAAATGGTCGTATTCATTTTATGCAGTCAATTCAATATGAACATTGTTATAATAGCAACATAGAAAATAAACACTAAAGATGTTAAAATAAACTGCAGTAGTTATCAAAATTAATATGGTTTAATAAATTATAAAAAAATTATAACTTTTATTAATCTAAAATAATTTTAGAACTATTTTAAAAACTGTAAAATTGAAGGAATAAAATTTTTTACTTGCCTTATTATTTTTATAGGCAGTGTGTGAAGATTCTAGTGCATGCTTAATAATGTCCAATCTTTCCTTGCAAAGATGAACTACAATATATAAGAAAATATTGTTTACCTTAATATTTCAGATTTTAATTTAATTTCTGAATTTACAGTAAATCAAAATTTCAAACTCTAATGACAAATGACTTTATATTACAAAGGTAATTTTTATTTCTCATATAAAAAAAACAAAACTAAATCATTAATTGAACATAATCACTTGACACTTTAAAGAATACAATGCACTACAAGTATTCATTATAATAAATTTATTTTTGAAAAAAAAAAGAGCATCAAGTCATACAACTACGGTATTACAACTAGCTGGTTACCTTTAAATAAGACATCAAAAGTTAAGACAATATTGTGGTGCTATTTCTAGAAGAATGTTATGTTATTTCTTTAATAATTATTATATGTTGGAGTAGTCACATAAACTAACCTGTAATATATGTATATAAAGGACTGACACTGACAACTTACTACTATAATTATAATATGTAGTTTTAATACTTCTATTGAGTGTTGATGCACAGCACATGGCTTGATCTCGCTAGGTGACTTCCTCACGAGATGCCCACGTGATCCCGATGCTTACGAGATCAACATCATCATAACATATAACATCATAACAAAGAATATTGTTTTTTCTAATTACACGACGAGGGTCTAATCCAAGTATGAAATCCCACGGCTTCTATGAGCGGCAGTAAACTTCTTGGCTGACCTTAAAAGTTCGGTAAGGCTTTTCGATTGTTTATGCTATTATTTCTTAGTCCATTATTTTTCTTTACAGGGTGCATCCTTATCGGTGAATCATCTGAGCATTCAACAGATGTACTGTATAATGAACTTCTGCTTCACATAGTCATGTATATGACTTGTCCGATGTCATCACATCATCAAATAGTTTGTTTATTTTAAAATGATGGGCATTGTTTGAAGAACTTTCTATATATAAAAAATTAGTTCTAAACTGTGTGAGAAGGAAAAAATGTTGAACTATACCACAAACAAGCAGATTTTGCATTAATTTAGAAAACTTGAAAAAAAAAAAAGGTATATAAAGATTTTTAAAGTAGTTTATCAATGATTTTTTTTTAATTGATTTATGTATAGTTTTACCTAAAAATATTTAATTCATCAATTTGGAAAATTTAAACTGAAATATAAAAAAATTTGCAAGTTTCTACTTTGATTATAAAAATTAAAATCTCTAGAACTGACGTCAATTTGACGTAGCCAAAGGATAAAATCTCGGTAGTTTTGGGGCTGGAGGAAATGCATATCTGGGATCCAGAGTCCAGACCAGCGAGCTAGAAAAATAGCCAGATGCTATTCAAAACTTCATTAGAATCATTACGTTATTGTTTAGAAAATAGTCAACAAAAGTGTTGCCGTATAAAATTTTGAAGAAAAAAAAATAACAAAAAAAAAAATGTTACTTTCTTAGCATCAATATAAAATCCACAAAATTTTGAGACAATTCTTGGGATTGAAATCAATTTTAAGAAAACAACAACAAAAAAAAAAAAACTTCGGGAGACTTTTACGTATATGTTAGCTTATTACCATAACTTTATGTGATAATGAGAACAAATTTACTATTATTTCCCAAGTTTTTAATAATATTTCTTAAACATTCTTAGATATTATATTTTTTAATTCAAATAAAAACTGTTGAGTTTGTTTTGAGCTATCTTTATAAAAACCAGCGACTGCAAATAAAAAAAAAAAACAAGCTTTGAATTCTGATTGGTCTGTGAAGAAAACGGCTGTCTGGTCTGAAAACCACACCACTATTACTACTGGAGTCCACGCAAGATTTTTAGGCAAGATTATAGATGTGCCGTCAGCATAGAGATTTATAATTGATACATATTGGCAATAAAAGTAGAATTTTGATGTATTTTGGGACCGAATATAGCAAATTGATTAATTAAACATTTTTTTTTTTATAAAAAATACAAATAAATCAATGAAGTTGAAGAAGGCATTGATAAACCACATTAGGTTAATATTTAACTTCTAGGGATTTTTATATTTTGACATGTGTTAAAAAATATGTAAGGGAATTTTTAATATGTGGCTATTTGTGGGCTTTTATAGTATGAGCTCATATTTTATTTAAATCCTAACATTTTTTTAAAAATACTGTACTAAGAGAAATTTTCATATTGATTGACTATGTCATTTTTAAGAATATTTGTATTAACTATTTTATTTAATAGAAATGTGTTTAAGCAGCTAAAAGGGCTTTGTGTTGGTGATAATTTTATTTGTGGAGTGGAGAACAAGAACCGTGAAATCTTATTTATTATAGAAATATTTCTTCTATTTTTCGACCTCTTACCTTATCTAGATAATACAGATAGGCTGCATTAAGGTGTATACTCATCACATGGCCAACATGGTACAGACATGAGTTTTATTGTTTCTGCATAAGTAGTCTTTAGTATATACATGTAGTACCTGTTGATGTCATTCTGTCTAAAAATCATTTTAAGGTGTTTCAGGGCTGCTTGGGCTTGTCAGATAAAAGGGGAGTATCTAGGAGTTTCAAAGAGCTTATGCTGTCCCTCCTATCGATCTATGTGTTTATGCTTTTGGTCGTAGACTGTCAAGAAAAGCATCATTTTAGGTAAACCCTAGTTGGGTAACTGGATGTAACTGTGTTGGGTGTGGTAATGAGACAGTAAACATGGTATTTCATGGATCCGGTGAAGTGATAGTGAAGCACAAGAAAAGTTCCTGTCAGTCGGCCTTTAGATAAGGTGTAAATGGTCAGAAGTTGGTCACCTTGCTGAGATCACTGACAAATGAGACAAGAGGCTTCTAGACCTAAGAGTGAAGGTAAATCATATATATGTATAGCTAATCAAGACCTAGTATTTTCCTGCCTACATCCTTATCTTAAATCATTAGATAAAGTTTAAATGGCCTACATTAAAGTTTTCTCTCAGCTGTCAAGCTAATACTAATTAAAAATAAATCACAAGTGAAATTAAAGATAAAATTTAAACATTAAATAAATAATAAATTTAATAATTAAAAGTAGCCTTTGATAAAGTATCATTAGAATTGTTGTTGGGTTGCTGTAGGTCAACCTGTATTCTATACTGAAAATTCTATACTGTAGCCTATACTGTATGAAAATTGTGAAATTATAAAAATTAAAATTAGAGTTCAGATAAAGGTTAAGATTGAACTACTATCCTGTTTTCAAGTTAAGGATCTCTGAGATTAAATAAATTAATTATATTGATGCAGTGTTTTTTTTGTGGGGGAACTCACAGGAACTGAGTTCCTTCACCTTTTTTATTTTTCACAAATTACTAACATGAGTTCCTGTACCTTTTTTATTACAAAAAAAAAAAAGGCAGTGTATTAATGTAAATATGAAATGCAAAAACAAATTGAATGATCCAGAGTTTAAGCATGTACTGTATTTGAGGGAAGGCGTTAGAAGAATTGAAATGTAAATAGTAAAAGATAGTTATTTTTTATTAATAATTGATACAACTACTATTATGCCTAAAGAATTTCATATAAATATGTAAATTGTAATGGTTTGTTTATTTCCAAATTAATTCCGTAACCACTTTAAGTTTAATTCTTTGACTTTGGGACAGATCTAAGTCTTGAGAAATTTATTTTTTCATTTCATTATTTTAGGCATCCTCAATATTGCCATTTTTTCTTTTCCTGTTTTGTTTATTTTTATTTAATTGAAATATAAAGTTTGTTTTCAAGTTCTATTCAAGTAAAATGACTGTTGCTTGATCTTCTATAAGTTTTTCATGTCTTTCTTATCGTACTGCTCCTAATGAAAAGAGGGGGGGGGGGGCTATATATATTTGTCGAGCATGTTCAAGATGGTAGAATTAATTAAAATAACATCCTATATAATAAAACATTAATGGTCAGTCAACTTTATAGAAAAGCGCATGAATGTGCAAGATTTTCACGCGCTGTGATTTCACATCTTAGATTTAGATATTATTATTAGCATTTATAAGAATAAGCATGCTTCATATAATATTATCATTAAAAAAAAAATTAATTTAAGTTATGTTTTTAATAGGATCACCAAATATAGTCAAATGCATTTGATGCAATTGAGGTAAATGAGTACAGAAACTGGTTATAACAAAAATAAGAAATAATTAAATGAAGCACACTTACTAAGAATCATCCATATTTTTGGAAATACATAAAAAGACATGGCTAGGATCAATTTCGATTAATAAATTTTAATATGGTAATTCATAGCTTAGCAGATCAGATACTTGCTAAATGGAATCAACTGCTTGTTTAAAATGATGTTTGTTTTATAACCTCAAATTAATAAAATCACAGAATACCTTGCAAAGGAAGCATATTAACCTTGAATTCTTCTAATAGAGAAAGAGATTCGATGAGGTCCAATTCAACTTGAATTATGTCAGGGCCATCCTCAATCAACTGAAGACATTTCCTGAAAGAATATTGTGTATACAGATATGAAAAAATGATCTTAACTACATATGGTGGTATAGTGTATATAATAGACATACTGTATATATACAGATATACAGTAGAAAGAGATTGGGAGAGATAGATACAGTAGATATAGAAAATATTTTCCACTGAAGTTGTCACATTTTTCCAAATAAGTGTTTGATACCACATAGCCTTTTTATCCTTACCATAAAATAGTGTATCACCTACAGGCTGAAAATAATTGGCTTACAAATTAAACAAACCATTATTTTTCAACTAAGGCAACTTATGTGTTAGGTGTTTGTTCAATGCTGTCATCATCATCATCTTTAATGTTATCATTATATTTTTTCAATAAAATAAAAAAAAAAAAGAGGAATAATCACCAAATATTTCTTTCTTTTTAGCTTCTACAAAAAGTTTGAGCAAACAATTTTTTTTTCATATTCTTCTAATCTAAAATAACCTCTGTATACTCTAAATAAAAAATAATATTGTGGCAAAAAAAATCACATGAAATACACATACAAGTATTATGATTATGTAATAAGGGCAGGGGTGTCTGAATTCAGGGAGCCCGGGAGCCATGGCTCCTGAAAAAAATGAGCTGGCTCCTGAAAAAAATGATTAGACAAATTTATTTACCATTTAAATATTGTTAAAGATATGTATTTTTAAATTTTTGCAGGTAAGAATTTTTGACTCTTCTTACCTGGCTCCTGAAAATTTTTGGCTGGCTCCTGAACTTTTGGAAGATTTAGACACCCCTGAATAAGGGTAATAGAAAATTTAAATCCATCTAGATGTTTTACACTCAGACGACTGTACTGAAGGGTTATAAGACAGATAATTGGTTGAAACAAATATATGGTTACCACTATTGTTCAGTATTTGGCCGGGTTCTATAATATTCGGTGTTTGGCTGATTTGTAGTCGCGGAATATTAATGTACTCCTTGAGAACTGATAAAAAAAATCTTAAAATTCAAAATAATATAGCCTATTAAACAGGTGGGGGAGAGTTTTTCCTTAAAAATGTTAAAAATAAAAATATACAGTATATATAGGCCCTATAAGGTCAGGTTCTATTGTATTTTAGAAAATCAAAGTCCAACACTAACCCAAATTAATTTGAATAGAATAACAATCTTTTCACTATTATAATCTTATGGGAACTCCTAAGCAACTATGTCTTTCTTGTTCATTTTTGATTATTACTACAAGATCTTTGTTTTCTTCAAGATGAATGTTAAAATGCTTATTGTGGGGGAAGAAAGAACAAACACATTGTTTTAAAGCTATCTGTGTTACCTTTCAAAATCACAAATTGCAATATACACTGTAAATAACTTCGAGGATTTTTTTTATAAACTTTTTTTGGATTTTTACATATTCAGTGACTTCAATCACATGTATTAAACTATGAAGACTTAATCAAAACTTGGCAAGCAAATTATAAATAATCCTATTTTGACTCATTGTTTTTAAATTTAAATAATAAAACTCACTTTGCAAGTTTCATACAAGGATCAGATAAATTGGCTGAGGAATTAAAATATTCTCTGGCAGCTTTAAGAACCAATTCAACAGCTTGAAGATAGGGAACTTTTCTAGCAGTCAAGGCACCAAGGTAAATAGGTTTTTGAATCTTATTTTCATTTCCAGTCTTTTCAATCATCTCACCAGCAAAATGAATATTATCTTTATTACCAGAACACAGCAAACTTTCAGTGAACACCTGAAATAAATTAACTACATTATATTTATTTTAGATTAGAAAAAAAAAAAACCAGGATTTGTTTTACAGTTTTTAGTCTGGCACAGCTAGAAAATAAAGAATGTAAAAAAAAAAAAAAAAGGTTAAATAGATGAAATCATCAACTAAATGAAAATATCAATAATTATAATCAACAAAAGGAAAAATGTAATTATTAAAATTTTTTAGCATCCATTAAGGTGTTGTGTAAAATTTAGTTGGATGTACTGTAAAATATTAGTAGTACGATCCTTAAAATCTCTAGATATACTATATACAAAAGTGCCCACAGAATAAAAATCAGGGGGAGGCAAAAAAGTATATTTTGATAAGTTTTTTTTTTTTTTTTTTTTTGGTTGTAAGGATGTTTTGCTAAAAAAGGACAAAAATATATATTTTACATCAGAAATATTTTGATAAGCTTTTTTTTTGGATGTAAGGACGTTTTGTTAAAAAAAACCCACAAAGAATGTATATATTTCATTATAAATATTTTGATAAGATTTTTTTTTTTAATTGTATGAACATTTAAATAACCATTAATCAATACTTCACACTTGTAATTTAATAAAGATGGACAACTTTATACTAAATATCTACTGTTCATTTTTGGTTGGGCTAATTTATCCAGGGAAGGGGGAGGGTGACTCGATACTTCACACTTGTAATATTATTAAAGCTAACCAACTTTATATTAAATATCTACATTTTTGGTTGATCTAATTTTACCAGATAGGGGGGGGGGGTTTATCTTCCCTTGCCCCCCCCCCCCCCAGCGGACATCATTGATTGTATAACAATATACTGTATAAGCAAATAAAGCCTTGAAAGAAAAAGTTATCTAAGACTATTTATGAGTTGAGATAATTTGAGAATTTGTTAACATACTCTAAAATCAGGAAAGCTTTTAAGATTGTTCAATGTTCATGTTCATTATTTTAGAACATAATGTAATTATTATCTTTAAATGACTTATAGTTACTCAATTTTGTAAATCGTTTAACTTAAGTAGCAAGAATATTTTCATAAAATAAAATAAAAAATTATATGCGATTATATTTTATTACGGTATTACAATTTAATGAATAGTAAAAATATGAAAAAAATTTAAATATAATTTAAATTTTATAAACACCATTTTTCTTTAATTTACTAATTTATTTCATAGGCAATAGAAATGTTCAACTTAGTTTTTATTTTTGTTAAAATGAATATTAGGCTAGAAAAATTATCCCCCCCTCCCCTTTATTTCTAATTGAACTAAAAGTGAAATGAGTGATATATGAACGAAAATCTGAAGTGTCCATTTCTTTAATGACTCTTTCCTAGAGCCCTACTCAGAGTAACATATTTTCTCTATGAAACTAGTGTATTATTATTTATAGAAATAATCATTGGCATTGTAATGACATTATTTTAAAGTATTTAAATTGTTTTCTTTTCCTATGATATATTCACAAAATAGTTGGAAATAGCAATATAGAAAATCTACTATTGGTTGAAAACTATAAATTTTATTCCGCTTCCCCCAAATTCAGAACAAGCTTTTGAAATTAAATGTGGTTAAGACTTGACCTCATACTTTTGTTTTATTTTTTTTTATCTTTATATTCTGTTTTTTTCCACAAATATATTGACAAATCAATAAAAAATGTAAAATTATTACAATTATTTGTTTGGAAACTGCAATTTTTTTTCCATATATTTTTACAATTAAAATGTTTCAGCTAAGGTTTGAAATCATCATCTTTGTTTATTTTATCCTTATATTGGCTTTTTATAGATTTATTCACAAAAGATTGCAAATAATATTATATTAATAATTTACAACTGTTCATCAGTAATGCTTTAAGATGTTTGCCAAATAAATTATATAAAGTTATAAACATATTTTACTTATTTCTTTTCTTATTGTGTTGGTTTTTCATTCAAAGAACAGCTAATGTCTGTTTATGTATTGTTTAATCTTGTAACACGGTCTTTCTATTTTTAATAGTAAATGCCTTGTTAACATAATTTATCCAATTATGAGAGAGTAAACAGTGCATAAAACAATATAATCAGTTTAATGCAATCAATATACAAGCTTAGCAAAATCTTTAGATCATGTTAAATCAATATAAAAATCAATTATAAAAATAGACCATAAAAATACATTTGTAAAATGTGTGTTATAAGACTATCTTTGTACAGAGTACAGGTCAGGTCTTATGAGAGAAGAGAGTTGGAGATATGGAATATTCTATCACGAAACTCTAGGCTGTCAGATATAGTAATCAGGCACAAAAAGACTAGGATACAAGATATAATTTAGAAAAGTAGTTTATTCTGAGATACTGTATGTACAGTATATTTAGATATTCAGCAATAATTATTATAGTATGATTTGGAACAAATATAATATAGTGTATAACTAGACAAATATATAATAGTATGAGCTCATTTTAGACAAAAGGTAATATTTTGTGTGCGCTAACACTAGTAGTAATAATGGATAAGAATAATGATGATGGCAGTAATAATACTTAGGGCCCGTTCGAGAATAAGTTCAGAACTGGTTCTGAACCTAGTAGAACCAGTTCTGGGCGTTCGAGATGTCTTGTTCTCGGTGTCCGAAAACCAGAAATTAGGTTTTCAGAACTAGGTACTCGAGGTTCTGGACAAAAGCAGGAACCGAGCAGAACTTTAAAATGGTGGTGCCTATAAAATATATGAAAATTTTAAATAAATTATGAATTCTTAATTTTTGTAACATTGAAAATTAGATTTACAATAAAATTTAATAAGATTCATTAATTATTTTTATTTTTCAAGATTAATTATTTTTATTTTTCAATTTGGACCAAGAAGAATGTACTTTGTGACAATCACGGAGTAAAAATAAAATAAATAAATCATCCGTGGTCAACTGGTCATAATAATGCATATACAATACACAGCGCTCAATACATTATTTTATAAGCTATACCTGAAAATTAAAGCAACAAATCAATAACTGTTATTATGGAATATTTTAATTTATTAGCAGTATATTATTATTATTATTATTATTATTGTATTTAACCTGCGCAAAAAATAATTTTTGGTAGGTTACATTTAAATAGGGTCGGCGGCAAGTTGACTCTAGGATCGTGTTGACTCCTCCCTTTCTCTCTTATTTCTAATCAAAAGTCAAAACAATAAAAATGTACTGCTTTATTATCGAAATGGAAATATTGTTGATTTACATCTTGAAAAAAAAAAAAAACTTTAAAATAATAAACAATAATTACTAACTAATTGTCGATTAATAATATTTAAAAAAAAACTTATTTTAAAGATTATGGTAACGATTTATTTGAATCGAATAAATATACTGTGCAACGAAAACTTTCTGTTTCAAGAAGTATTGTTTTTATCCAATAAGAGAGTTCCCTTTAGTTTAATTAATGGGGTTAACAAACAACAGGTAGTCTTCACCTGTCAAATCGCAAATGGCTTTTAAAACTTGCATCGCTAAATTCATAACATACAGACACAGTGTATAAAGTTATTAAAAATACTATAAATAATTTAAAGTTTTATACATATTTTTTTAATTTCCTATTTTATTATTATTATGGGTTTATTATCAAAACAAAATGAAATTTGCGGAATAAATGTACCAAAATAGGATTTGAAGTTGCTTTTACTCATCACTACTATCGGCAGGAACAAGTTGAACTTTAATTTTGTACGAGTATTTTATATTGTAAAGGGGATTTTTTTTTTAATTTAATTTAATGTATTTTTATTACCATATGCTGCGTACACATTTTTTCCCTTTTGTATAGCCTTATTTAAGAATGTTTCAAGACTTTAAAATTGTAAAAATGAATTACTAACTAGTAATCAAACTTTAGTGCCTATTATTTGTCTGAATAAATAAATCAATAATTTAATTAATAACTTGGCCAAGCAAAGCTCTAGAGTTGTTATTTGTTAGCCGTCATTTTGCTAGGTTCTCACTGTCCAAGAAATGAACTATTTCTGGTTCAAGTTCTCATGGTTCTCGCAAAATCTGGGCTGGTTCTGAGAACATGGCAGAACCTATTCTTGAACAGGTTCTTAGAAGCTTACTGACCGGTCATACATACTGTAGCTGCTGTCTTCTTTCCTTGTTCTGCTACCACTGTGGAACCTGACTAGCACTCCTTAGGATATTATGAAGATAATGGGCCTTGATCTTATACTGGGCGAAATATAATTTAAGTAAGCCAAAGACACGCTTTTATCTTAGCTAGCTAATTAATTTATGCCTAAATGTAGGCTGACTGGATATAAGCCGACTCCTGACTTATCTGGCAATGACACAGGCTGGATATTTATACTGATAACTGGATTTTATCCCTGGCTGGTGATCAGGGTCAGTTACTCTGGCTAGTTACTCAATTACTGAAAATTCTTTATTTTTATCTTGGCCAAAAGGATCTTACGGATTTTCTTGAACAATGACTGATTTCTTATTGGCTCTTTAGGTAGGAAAATCAGCCAATTGAAATGTCACAAGCCCTCAATTCAGTCCGATCCTTTGGCACAAATTTTATTGATTGAAACAGGTTCTGTAGCATAGTGAGATAGGGAATGTACATGTGAGTTTTTATGAATAGGAATGATAATGTTTGTGAAAAGATTGTGCTTATTACTGCCTTTTGTAACTAGTGACAAACAGTTCTGTGTTACGTAAGATGGAGAAATGTTTTTTGCATGGCTAGGTAAAGTTTTACTGCCTAAGAATAATACACACAAATGATTATTAAAGTTTGTAGCCATCTTTAGATAGTTCTTTACTAGTGTTAGACATCACACAGGTTAGCACACACACACAAAATATTATAGCAATAGGGAAATATACAATAATGTGTATATAGTATATACATTATATATACAGTAGGCTATATCTATTTGAAAAATAGACCTATTATTTTATTCCATAAATTTGCTCTTTCTTTTGCAAAACATTTCTCATTTTTATTGTCTCCCACTAGAGTTTCTGTTACGAACTGCTTTACTAGAAATGCTAATAAATTGTGTTTGCCTTTGTACAAAACTAAGAGATTTAAAAACTCTCCTCTTTATCTCTATTTTGAATTGTTTAAATAATAGTTAGTTCTTGTTTTTCTATCTGAATGTACCTTTCGATTCATTTCTATAGCTCTTCTTTTTTTATATTTGCACTTTGTAATAGATATTGTAACATGGCTCAAATTGCATCTCCAATAGAAATGCAATCCGGCCATCTTACATGCCTTATCTCAGCAACAGTGCCATTACAAATATCTC
>PXIH01S0005344.1:18304-28630 GCA_003024985.2 Euperipatoides rowelli | reverse complement strand
GTGATTTTATATGAAAAAAGAATGAAATAGTCAAATTTGTGATATTGCTAAAAGCAGGGTAGGTCTTAGAAGTGAACAGAGGTCCTATCTAGTATTATCACTGCCAATAATCCATACGGTATCCAAGATAATCTACGACATATGTGTCTTAATATTCTGGCATACCATTTTCTTGCATTTAGAAGTCAGGAGGCCATAGAGAAGTTTAAGAAATATTTTGTGAAGTCTGGTGAATTATTTGTTTTATTTGCGAGTATGGTTACTAACAAAAGTGTAGTCAAATTTTTTGTGCTGTGGTGGTCGGTAAGAACTGTCTTTGCGGAATTGGCCAGTGTATTGCAGCAATATGGTAAAGTCTTAACCTTGAGGCCAACTATGAAGCAATTGGAACAAGATACTATATTTTTTACACATCCTGTGTTTGAAATTTTCAATTGCATAAAGATGAGTCTATTTCGAATTACCTTTTTGCAATAAAATTGAGCATGGATCTGAAGTAGTGGCTCTCTATTTTGGGGCACACCCGTCTGTTTTTGTTGCAAGAGCCTGGATCACAGTGTGTGAGTGTTCCTGTATAGATGGTGCCCCTTCTGTAGGTCATTGCAGGTTAGGGGCCAGCACTCTTGCTTTATTTCATATAGTGATGCAATGAAGGATGGAGGACTAGCTGTGTCCAAGTTGGAACCAGAGGCAGTGGAAAAGGAATTTTACTTATTATCCTCTGGAGGGCCTTGATTTTGCAGTGGACTTTTCTGTGCAAACTCTCAGTCTCGATCAGAGTCGGGTCAGTCCCTAAATCATGTTGGACATGTGGTGGATCCCCCTCCAGATAAGGGGTGTCCATCGGAAGCTATGAATAATTATTTGGTTCATAGTAATATGTGTCTTTGGTGGATGTGGGGGGGAAGGGGTTAAAAAGCTATAGCTTGATGGCTAGTAGCAGAACTATGTAGTTGTCTGTGTCATTGCTTATGTATTTGAGTGGTGCCCAATGTCTCAGATTTTATGGAGAAATGAGTACATGGGAGATCATACTGATCAGTGTATATTGTTGTCAATGGGCTTACAGTTATTTTATATGAAGAGAAATGGCTCTAGGATAATAATAATAATATGACGGGTCCTTAAAGTGTTCCTCCAGGATGCATAGCATTGTTAATTTTTGTATGCTATCGGTTATGGGTTATTTTTTTTTTTTTTTTTTTGTACAGGTCAATTATTTTTGTGACCTTTGGGAAGGACAGGGGGAGTATGTTGTATCAAAGCTATGATATGATAGTTTTGTTTGCCGATAAATTTTTGTGCAGGAATAATGTATGCATATTATGTTTTTCCAGGGTGCAACAGTGTCTGCAATATTCTTCTTATTTAATCCATGAACATTTATCATTGCAAATATAATTTTCTTTGGTTTTACTGGCATAAAAAGAACCAATATTAGTTTTATCTATATAAACAAAAAAAAACATAAAAATAAATTATTTTTATGTTTTTAAATAATAATAATACATGTTATCTAATTTAATTTTTAACCGAGAGCCCAATGTAATTTGGTAGTCTCTATATCACAACGTTTTACATTTTTAGTCTGCACATTTGGGTCTTTCTCGTCTTGCTCAGATTGCAAAGGATTTGAAATCGTAAAACCAGATTTTACATTTCTCCTCACATTTAAATATTCACTTTTAATATACGTCTGGTAATAATCCATATTTTTGACTATATATTTTGCTTGCTTTTGCTCTACCAACATTTCAGCCATCGCTTGTAATTTTGTCAAGTCCAATTTTTGCTGCTGATCCTGCATGCCACCTTTCGATCTTTGAAAATTTTCTTCAGAAAACATCCTCTTTCTTTTTTTGAAAATTTAATAAAATTGGCAGTTTTTCCTTTACTTCCCATTTTTCTATATCTTTTCCTTGAAATATTTCTTGTTCCATATTTATATTTGTATGGAATCCCGCTTGACTATTTACTATATTCACAAATGTTATAATATATCCCTTACAAGCATTATGTTCACCTTCATAGAATAGCCTACACTTTTTACAATATTTTTAAATACAATTTGCTGATTTATGACCCACCTGCTTACACTTTAATAAACAAAGTGGTTCTCTTCCAGGGACAGTAATTAATATCATTATATTTTTTACCTTCAATGTATGAGGAATTTCTTCTATAGGAATATTATTATTTTGCGACTGCGTTTTAACGTTCAAAACACTCGATAGTATTGTTTCGTCAGACATTTCCAATTTTTCATTTTCAATTTTTAAAATATTTACATACGGAATTAACAGACTTAACGCTTCTGCTAATAATTTCATTTCTCCATTAAGTGGATACCAATGTATTCTCAGTTTTATCAAAGAATACACAGCTCCCCAACTTGCTGGCATGATATAATTTTGCTGCACTGTAATCAAATATTTCTCCAATGTTATTTTTAATTCAAGCGTTTTAACATCTATCCCAATATATCTGAGGTTACGAAAAAATAAACTATTATATTATCTTTCCCCACTACACTCGCAGCTTTTTTCACAACTTCAGCAATATCAAATTTGAGTACTTGCGTCTCATTATACGCTGTAAAAAATGAATCTTTTTGAGTCATATACAGGACACGTGCCAATATTTCAGAGATTTCACAACTCTTACATATTTCTGCGGATACTTGGCATCCTCCATAATAAAATTCTGATAATCCTTTAAGTTTTTCAATAGCTGTTCATGCCATAAAGGCTCAAAATTAGTTTCAGCATTTGCAAGACTATGCGTTGTTGCCGCCATCTTGTGCATGTTCTTCCTAAATATGATTCTTGTTTTAAACTTTATCATTCTGTTTTTTGAATGACGATCAGCAGCATTATTAATATTTAATAATCATTTCAACTTATACTTTATTTCAGCATCCCATCAGCCCAAGTTAAAACTTCAATATCAAATCACCATAAGTGTTATGTATTAGTACAATATGGAAATGAATGGACAAATACTTTACAAGTATAACTTAACAATCATTTAATAAGCTTGTAATTAGCATGGCTGATCGAATGCTTGTCAGCTAAATAGAACTGTATAATATAACAATGACACTATCTTATTGCTGTATGCTGTTGTATGCAAGGAATATACATTATTTACAGTGTATATCTAATACATTATGTATGTATATTGATATACCAAATACCCCCCCCCCCTCTTAATGAAATGTTAATCGGTCTGGTGGCCTCCTTATTCGTGTTGAAAGTCTGAGAGGTCTAATGAGGTGTTTGGTTCCAGTTGAACCATTGGTCTTCATTGGTTTATCTGCTTGTAGGCAAGCTAGGAGGGTTTGGACATGGTTCCCAATCGCTATCTTGTATCATTCTTGGGGTAAGTGTCAAGTATGATGGCTGATTTGGTTCATGTGGCTTCTTACCTCCCTTCCATCTAGGAGTGTGATAAGGTAGGTGACTGGGCCTAGGGTTTTTCTTATGATTCCTTCCACCCACTTAAATTTTTATTTTTCTTGAAGGTTTTATTTAGAATTTGTTGGCCTACTGTAAATTTATTTGTAAAATATATTTTTGGAATGATTGGTAGTTGGTTTAAACGACTTAATCTTGTGCGTAACTTTCTTCATAAAAATATTTCTGATGGAGTAAGCTTTAATGTGGTGTGGGNTGTTGTCCTATATGTAAAGAGGAGCTCATTAATTTGAGCTTGGATTGGGATTTTGGTGTTATCACTTTGTATTTTTTTAGAAAGTCTTTCGCAATTTCTACAAAGCGTTCGGCTTGGCCATTTGTCGATGGGTGATATGGTGGAGATTTACTATGTTTTATTCCCTTGTTTTTACAGAAGGGCTCAAATTCAGCAGAGCTGAACTGTGTGCTGTTGTCTGAAATTATGTGTTATGGAAAACCATATCTTATGACATATTCTTCTAAGGTTTTTGTAACAGATTCAGAGTCCGTTTTGTTGAGGATTTTGATTTTTGGCCACTTCGAGAAGGCATCAATGGTGACTAAAAATATTTTGTCTATGTATGGTCCCATGAGATCTGTGTGGATTCTAATCCATGGGTTTTCTGGTCTAATCCAAGGATGGAGTATAGGCTTGGGTGGATCCTTTTGCTGGAGTTGGCAGTTCCTACATTACTAACTTTTCAATAAAACAATTTTTATAAAATATTCCCTCTCTCTATATTTCAATGTTGACTAAACACACATCAAAATAAAGTTATATGTACAATTTATATGTTAACTTATATCAAAAAAGAAAAATATATAAAATAAAAAATAATAATTTAATTCACATTGACGAACATGGGCATCACATTCATACGTGGCAACTGACATAAACTAGTCTTAAAAGAGAACCCTCTTACTCATCACTATTGTAGCTAAGAGGGAAAACAATTGTATATTTGCAGTCAATACTTGTTGATTGCATGGAAGATAAAAATAGCAAACCTATATTCACAAATTACTAAAAGTATATGAATATCAAACTTATCTACAAAAAAGTCTATCTTTAATTTTTAAACAAAATAACAGATTGGAATAATTTAATTAGAGTGTGGACATTAAATCAAAAAAGAAAATAAGGAAATTTAAGATAAGAGATAATTGAATATGATTTATAATTATCTTATTGAAACAATTCATGTTTCGAAAATACTCACAAACTATGTGATTAAAAATAGCTCCCCATGTCCGTCTGTGTTAAGACACATCCACTATCAGGCTACTGATTGGTCAAAGTTAAATTTTTTAAAATGAATCAATTAATGGTCACTTCAGTAATTTAGCGCCAAATTCAGACACACACCCATACAACATCACTCACACCAACCCACACAAGTAAACACTCTTGTCAAGATCAAGTTACCCCATCGGTGACACATCAACACATCATATTTATTTTTATTCCTCAAATTTCATTTTTTTTAACTATGTCACATAATGACGTGATGCTTTAGTGTTTACTGTAAATAGGATCTGTAATATACTTAGATCTACTTATCATAATCATGTTGAATATAATTATATTCCTGATAGTATTCCATCATTAATTAACTATTATTAATATCAAGGTATCACATGCATGCTACTATAGTTATTATAGTAAGAATGTAATATATGCCCATACAAGCTATATGCATTATACTATTTGTTAGCTTTACTATCTGATCCTAAATTGCTGCAACTTGGATATAATTTTATCAGGCTTTTGTCGATGCACTTTTATTGCATATTTACAATTTACCTCCTTATATATGTTAGGATAAAGGTGATCAATTGCTCTCACCTCAAGCCATGTGCTTCTTTATTAATTACTACCATTCTCTAGATAAGAGACGCTACTGACATAGTAATTTCTTCACTTGATCAATTTAGTTGCATTAAACGTATACTGAGCATGTCAAAACAGGGTAAGATAATGGCTGTTCTTATTAGTCACAAGTCAATATGCTATAATAACAAATTATGTTTTATAATATGGAAAATTAAAACAATAATAATCTTAAAATTAAATATTCTTATAATTTAAAATATTGAAGAAAAAATAATGTACATTATACACACAAATACTATTAACATGAAAAAAGAACAATAACAAAATATTCACTTATCTTAACTCATGCTGGATAAATTGTCTTTCAACTAATTAATAATGTTTAAATTATTGCAGGTGGACATTAAACTGGGCACAGACATTTGGTAAGATAGTCTGCCTAACTTTTTACTGTTAGGTTTTTTTCTCATAATTTAAAAGATATTAATGTTTGAGTTAGGCTAACAAATGTCAATATCCTACACTCCCATTTAATGTTCATTTTCACTTGTCTTCTGGATATTATTATTTGGTGAAGACTTGCCCAGTTATTCATATGTCAGAATAAGGGGTGCCATATGTTTGATCTTTTGGTCTGATCTCCTTGGTGGATTTTCAGGTGAACTTTTTCCTAAATTGGTTGTTTCTTCATCTTCACTGGGTATGTCAGATAGAGTGATAGGTTGTGATTCAGAAGTCTCTGCTTGGGATGTTGAACAAAGCTCTTCCTCGAAAACAACTTTTCTGCTCTGGAATATCTTGTTCTGCGATAAGCTCCGTAATCTGAAAAATGAAATAGAGGCGCCATATCCAGTCAGAATTCCGGGAATTCTTCTATCTTCCAGTTTCTTCTTGTTGAGAGATAGGTTTAGAAAGAAACATTTGATACCAATCGTCCTTAGGTGTTTTAATGACGGTTTCTGTTGGTGCTATAGTTTGTGGGGAGATGCCGGTAGATTTTTGTGGCTGACTAGGTATGTCGATGTACTGGCAATCTCCACCCCATAGAAAGGTTGGTAGTTTTGCTTGATTATTATAGCTTTAGTGTCGTCAAGCTGTGTTCAATTAAACTTTTCAGCTTGGCCATTCTCTTCTAAGGTGTAGGGCAATGACATCATGTGGTTGATTCTGTGCTCACTAAGGAATCAGTTGAGTAGTGATTGGCATACTCAAACCCCCCCTACCCATCACTGAACAGAACTTCAGGTCTCCTGCCAAACTTGTTTACTCCTTTCTCATTGAAATCTTATATCCTGGATGTAGTTTGCTCCTTAATCTGATGATGTATACAGTGGTGTATTTAGTAAAATCGTCCAGGATGGACAGGATGTATGAGTTGTTCTCTAAACTCTGTGGTGATATGGGACCACATAGGTCAGTGTGGAGATCTTGAAAAGGTTTGTTGGATCTCTGCATGATCTCCTTCCTTGGCAAAAGCAAAGTTTTCCATTTTAGCTATGTTGCAGGGAAGCACAGTCCTTTTGCAGTGCAGTATCTCACAGTCATGTCTACAACCATTTTTTCTTTCTCCATTCTTTCTCAGTCTTGATAATTGTGGTGAGATAAGTGTGCATGCCACATGTGTCCACAGACACATGCTATGTCAATTGTATCATCATGGGATTCCTTGTGTATGTATAATTTGTTGACCTGGTTGCCTAACTTCATTAGCTTACCTTCCTTTTCGAGCCAGCTTTCTTTGTGCCAAAAGTGTATGGTGTATTGGTCGTCATTCAGGCAGGTAAGGGACAGTAGGTTATCAGTCAAAGATGGTACATGTAGCACCTTGGTGAACAGGAATTCATGTTTGTGCTGTGCCATGTCTAAAAGCTGTAGTTTTAAGTCTCCTTTCTGTTTGACCTTGTGCTGCTTGCCACTGACAGTGACTAAAGTGCTGGGAGCTGAGGTTTTCACATTGTGCAGTTTTATGATGTCACAACACATAAGGTCATCTGCCCCCATGTCAATATCCATGTCTTCTTGGATGATGCAAACTTTTTGACTGTGGCTGTTGAGGCTCTGAAGGTGAACATGTCTGGACTATTTTCTTCATGTATGTTGACAGGTCTGGGGTTGCTATTAGTTGTCTGCAGATAAGTTACTAGTCGGGATGGTCTTTTTATCACTGGGTTTTTGTGTGTAGTCCCCATGGGCATTGTCATTTTTGAGGAGGTGGCAGTCCTTGCAGATATGCCCCACCTTCTGGCAGTAGTAACACTTGGTTTGTGTGGGGGTGGTTTTTGGTGATTCTTTGAACATGTGAATAATGCTTTGGTGTCTGCGAGTTATGAGAGTGACCTTTGTCTTTCATACTAAATTCCTCTAGAATCTTCTCATGGAAATAGTCAACAGTGATTTCATCCTTGTTGCATCCTTCTATGATTGTTGTTAACACATCATGCTCAAGAGGTAAGCTTCCTAGGAGCACAGAACATAATTATCACCTCATCTAACATTTATATCCAGCATCATCGAGTTTGGATGCAGTCTCCAGGATTCCTGTAATATGTGTTACTATGCTGTTGCTGGGCGCGAATCTTGCTGTGAAGATTTAACTGTATAGGAGAAGTTGGGAACCAAGACTATTATGTGAGTGGGTCTGTTTTAACTTGTCCCATGCAATCTTAGTGGTTGGCTCATGTTTTATATTGGCCAGTAACTTGTCATTGATTAATAACCCTATAGTGGCTCTAGCTTGTTGATCTTGCTTGAGCCAGGCAGTAAAAGGAGTAGTGGGGGTATCCTCGCCTATCACATCCCATATGTCTTTGCATCTAAGCCTTAGTTCTGAGTGCTGCCTCCATATGTGATATTTGTCCTCCCCTAACTTCATTAAACCATACTTCCGCTGTCTATTATTTTTATGCTGAGTATTATTGTGTCTTCAGCCCTTAGGGTCCTTGGCCCATTTTCTCTTGGGTGGTTATGTGAATATTCACATAATATTGGTGGTGTTGGTATATCTGTAGAGTGGTGACTTCACTGAAAGGATGTTAAAATAAGTGTAGTGATGGTAAAGAGCTGAGGAGTATAATACACAAAATGTAACTCTGGTTTTAGTGACAGCCCTGATTTAAGTAATATGAACAATTTAATGACTTGTTATACTTCAGGGGGTGAATACTTACAGAAATAATGAGACGAACAATGATATTGACTAAACTAGCAAATAATGATAATGCTTGCACAAATCATGTAATGGTTATTAATTACAAATGATGATCAATCATACTGAGATGTATCACTGGTCGATTAGTGAAAATAATTAACAATGATACACAGGTATATGACAATGATACATTGAGTTAGCAATGAAAACAATAGTATTTCACATTCAATACAGTGGTCAGTTAATACATATGAGCTTCTTGCAACTATCAATGGTGATATGTAATTGCGATGATAAGTTTGCTAAATTACAATGATATGAGTAGTTTATGACCGGTGACTATATGGTGGTAATTTCCCAATTGTTCAAATGATGAATAATAATATAGGCTAACAAACGTCAATATTCTACAGTAGGGTGGCTCATCCACGGTTAAGCTGTGGTTGAAAATGTACATACAAATGGTACTATCCATGACCCAACCATGCAGCCAACTAGCGACGTATAAAGTGGACTTTGTTCAGTCAACTTTGTCCCGGGACAAAATTCACTGAACATTTTTTTTTGTTTCACGAACAAATTTTAACTTCAGTGAACTAAAATTTTGAAAGGGAGAATACAAGACTTGTTAGCTGATTTTTTTAATCTAGGCATGTGCAACTTTGTAACAATGAAACTTGCCATCATAAATAACAATTACGGAGTGATCTAAAGAAATAAGAATTAATTTTCTTGAAGAATTAAAAGTGTGCCCAACATTGTGAGATGTGCATCTTGACATCTATCCCAATTAAAAGAATTAGTGTTGTAGATTATTTGAACAATTTTATTCTGCAATATTACAAGTTTCAGTGAACTCTGGTTAAGGGACTTTGTTCAGTAGGAACAAAGTCCCTTGAACGACGTTCACTGATTTAAGTCCACTAGTGTAACACACCTTTACATTCAAAATAGCATTAGTAAAATCATTTTTCACGTTATGATTGTACATGACAAAATATATTGCAACAATAAACATTGAGTTGTATTAAAATTTAAATGATTTATTATTTAAAATTGATAGTATAAAGATTATAATGTAGAGTTTTCTTAGAGATTAATCATTCATTATTGCCCTTGCCAAGACTTTAAAAAAATACTCTTTGTAAATTGTTATAAAATGGACTCACCATTTTATAATGCAATGTTTCCATTCCATTTATTTTGACTTTATTAGTTGTTGTATTTTCTATGATATTTAAACTTAGGCCACCCATAGATGCAAAGTTTAACAGTGCAATAATAACTGCACAAGTCAGTCATTGCAAGAAATCTGAACATTTAGGTGAGGAAACTGTACAGTTTTAGATGATTGTGAAGCGACCTGTGCAAGATAAATTCATCTACTTTTTCGCTGCCACATGCACAAGTCTAACTGCAGAACACTTCGTCTAGGGGAAGTTAGCTCAAATTTTACTCAGTTTTTTTGTTTATGCCAATCTTTAGGCACAGTTTTCAACTCTTTTAACATTTATGTAATAGTAAACATTTCTCTTAAATAGCCATTCCTTACACCACTTCCTACCATGTGTGGAACCACTTTTTTTTTTAAGATTTATAGTTACAGCAATAGTCACAAATGCAGTATCCTCATCTTAAGATGCCATGTTTGAACAAATTTCAGGAACAATAAACTTTTGCAGTTAATATTGTGCAGTTAAACATGTCTAGGTAATGACCTGTACTAGTCTGTTAATTGCAACAATACACTTGTGCAGTTAATAATGCACAGTTAACCCTGCGGTAGTCGGGGTCGTAAAGTTACACGGGTAGTCGCGGTGTATCTGTGAGATAACATGTGTTTATTTCAAGATAAAATAGACTTTTTATATATCATTTTGTTCCTTTTT
>PXIH01S0005316.1:14870-25970 GCA_003024985.2 Euperipatoides rowelli | reverse complement strand
ATAGTTTTCACAAAGAAGCCAGGACACTTTTATCACGCAACTAAAGTTGTTTATGAATTAATTAGTTCATTGAACCAAGGCTATTGTTTGTATACGGATAATTTTTATACAACGCCTGAATTATGTAAAGAACTAAAAAATGACAAAAATGACTTAATAGGAACAGTGAGGAAAGGTAGTGTTAGATTACCTTCTGAAAATAAGGCAAAATTAAAAAAAAGTAAAAAAAAAGTTATGTATAATTTACAAAATAAAATAATGTATGTAAAATGGAAAGCCAAAAAAGATGTGAGAATAAATTATAAACACAAAACATAAAGATGAGACTGTGACAATTAGAAGAGGAGGAAATGATGTAATCCCAAAAGTGGTCGAAGATTATAATAAACATGGGGTGGACCGAAGTGACCAGATGTTGAGCTCCTATCCGTTGAAAGAAAAAGAGAAAAGCGATGGTACAAAAAGCAATTTAAACATTTATTAAATATGACAACATTCAATTCCTATACCTTATATAAAAAAATGGGGGGAAATTGAATAATTTATAATTCCATATACTACTCATAGAAAACATTTTAGAAAAGTACAACGCAGGTAAAACTGTAGACAAATTTGGAAGGCCAGCAAAAGATAGCCAGAAAGATAGCAAATAGCCAGCCTGCTTACGAATCCATCTCGATCAAACCTTGGTGATTGTGATCCAAAGTTGATTGGATGTCTAAAGAATATTTCCGCATGTCGTATGAACTTTTAGCTATAGATTTAGGTACTCTACTGGAGAAGAATTGTGCTCCATGTCACTTACTCGCCCAAGGGCATAAAATGAACCTTTCAAAATTCCATTCTATACACCAAATAAGTCATAATTTTAAACTTTCCTAGGTGTAATGATTGCTATTAGTCAAAAATATACCTATTAATGAACATTTCCAGGCATTTAAATTGTTAAAAATATTAATCTATTTTCTGAAATGTATATTTAATAGGCTACATTAGTATGACATTTTTGAAGGGGTCAAAGAGTGGGGGTCGACCTTTGACTGATAACTCCTAGCAATTATACTAAATCAATAGCTAAAAGTTCATACGACATATGAAAACATTCTTTAGACATCTAAGATCAGCTTTGGATCATAATCACCAAGGTTCCATTGAGACAGATTCGTAAGCAGGCTGGCTATTTGCTAACTCTCTGGCTGCAGTCGATAGACTATAATACTGGTAGGAACGTAAATAGAAAATGGTCTGAAGAATTTTTTGTAGTTGAGTTAGAAACTTCATTATTTTTTTTCAAATCTCACATCCTGGGGGGAATTTACTTTACTGTTCCATGATCTTTNCCTTCAATTCCTTGAACTTTATCATTGTTAACCATGCCTGTTCAATTTTATACAAGTAATTCCGGACATTAGCAGTATTTTTCCATCTCTCAGGATCCTTCCATTCACACACACATACAATTAAAGACAATCGACTCTGTAGCAGTTCCCAAGATCCAGATCTCTTCAACGATGATTCAGTTTAACAAATTGTAAGGTGATAATTATTAATTATTGTAAATATTATTAAAATTTTATTTTTTTTGATCTTTCATTAAGCAAGAAAAATATTTTTTTTTTTTTTATAGTCTCTCAGGGTCAGTAGTGATATATTTTTTTTATTTGACTAAATTTTATTTAGCTTCATTAAATGTTTATGAAATGAAATTAGTAAATTTTTTACGCACATTTTTTTTTGTAAGTAAAAATTATTCTACTGAATAAACTAGAAAATAAAATGTTTTGTTACTAAACATAAATTAGTCCTTTGTTGGTTTTATTTTAGATTAAGGGAAGGATCACTATTATTTTAAATACATTTTTTTTTTGTCAGATGTCTTATTATTAGGTTTGTTAGGGTGGGTTGTTAAAGTTAGTTTTCATTTCTTCTAAACTAATGAGAAAGCCTGTAAGATTGTCAATTTAACACAATCCTTACTATGCCGGTCGGTAAAATCTTGTTAATATCAAAATTAGTTAGGCTAGCTTAATTTCAAAGTATTGTTTGCCTTATTAGAATTATTTAGTACGAGCTTCAAGGTGAACAATGTTTTCCCCAATCATTTTTATCTTGTGTAGTATGTGGCAGTGATGCATCTAACCTAAGTATACGGTTTTGGGCGCAGACCTTTTGGTCCTCGACCTGCAGTGGGATTGAGGTGATTTGCAGTATTTTAATCTAATATATTAATAGGCCTTGGCTACACTTGATCAAAATTGGTAATTATATAGGGTCTTAGTTTTATTTATTTTAGCAAGTGGATTTTGAAGAAAATGTTTGTGTTGAGCTAGATAGCCAATCGTTCATCAATCCACTTAGCTTATTGGCAAGATGGTACCTGGCTAAGTTAGGCAGATTTATTCATATAAATCCCGGCATAGAAAATAACATTTATAGGTTATTACTAGGGCCCGGATAGTTATGTAATAAAAAATAGTGATATACAGTATGTACATAAATATGTGCTAAAAATTGCTTAAATATGTACTAAAAAATAAAAAAATGTGAAAATTGTACAAAAAAATTATGAAATATGTAACTTTTATTAAAATATATTATTAAGGTAGGGCTACAATAAAAGGAATAAAAATATGTAATTTACTTTTATTTANAAAAAAAACCTTGTCATTCCAGCATGATGAATACCAAAGCCATAAGGGAGTAAATCTTTTAATTCTAAATTCTGAAAAGAAACAAAGAAAACACATTTAACTAAGAATTTAGTGTGCTAGCAATATTAGTAATTTTTAATTATGTAGCATGTTTACCTTAACTTGGTCAGCTTCACTTCTCAATATCTCCGTAGAAGCTGATCCTTCTCTTAAAAATAAACCAAGTGAATCTTTCTCCAAGCACATATCACGGATAGCCCTAGCAGTTTTTCCAGTTTCTTTCCGAGAGTGCACAAAAATTAAAATCTACAAATATATATTTTATATACTGTAATTATAAATTATATTTATATTAATACAATATATACACAGTGTATACTGCATACAGTATACCGTATATACTGAATATGTCTACTGTATTAAGCATCTATTGTACAGTGTATATACTGTACATACTGTACTATATTTAGTAAACAAAGTATACTCTGGTTTACGGATCTTCACGTTACGAACCCTCGCTTATTCGACATACTTACAGTAGCACCAAACCCATTTTATGTATGCATGCTTCACAAGAACGTGTGTATTGCTCAATCTCTTATATATTTGCACAACAGCTACTATATATCCTTAACCTAGCTTAATGCATACTCATACAGTATTATATTTACTATGTATTGTACAGCATTTAACTAAACCATGTAAATATATATAGACAAGACAATGTATCATACAAGAAGAAGAAGAAGGAATCATGTAAACACACAAGAAACAAATAGTACAAATATTAAATAAAGACTTTAATCATTTATCACATAAAGTGCTAAATGATTACTTTTATAATATACTATATGCTTTCTATAAATGATTACTTTTATAATGTTTTATATGTGAGATTATAATTTTAGGAATGTTATGTGCTCACCATTATTTTTCTGTATTCACTAAAAGTTACAAAGCTGGCAATGGAACTATAAACATTGTTCAGTATTGTTGGCACAGGCCTACAAACTATATACAGTATAGAAATAATGTGGCATTATTAGTATTGATACATTTGTGTATAAAGACTATTTAAAGAACTTTATTAAAGACTTTTAGTATACAGTACACACAATAAATCATGTTTCATAAGATGCCATTACCAACAACAATAAAGCTAAATACTTTTACCATGTCATAAATCATTTGTCAAAATAGAGATTACGTTATAACACTCTCTAAACTTAAAACCTATAGCTAAGCTACCAACCAATAAGTTAGTACAATCAACATTGGAAACAGGACATCACAGGACATTTGTTGTCATTAGAACAGCAATAGAAATCAAGACACCAATCTGATGGTACCTTTCCAATTCAATGGCTTACTATAAAAGGAAAAGGTTTAAGTTTAATCTAGGTTCTTAGCCAGTAGGCTGTTTTCCATGATACTCTTTAGTCATCCCACAGAAAAGCAATTCACACACCATTAAAAAAGTAAAGACAAATAACTTAGACAAACACAAATATATGGCCCAAAATAATTAGCCAATATTAAAAATAAAAAATATATATAGTAGGCTATATAATATGGATAGCATTTTATACAGAATTGTTTAATCTGACAGAATTCTATTAAAACTAAAAATAAAGTAATACTACAATAGGATAGCAAACATTATTTTCACAAAAGTTAAATAAAATTAAATTCATTTCATAATGTTTTCTTCAAATTTTGGAAGGAATTGACTATTTTAAATTAGAACACTTTGTAAATAGCATTGTACTCCACCCAAAAGAAAACTTTATGAAACATTATTGGTTTTTCAACTTGTATTTATTTTTAATGATTTAAAAAATTAATATTTTTTTTATATGCCTTACTCAATGATGCCTCAATATCCACTTAAAAAAATATTGATTGTCACCCTATAAACAATAAAGAAAATATCTTTTCTTTAAAAGCAAGGAATTATGGAAATGCACACCCTTATGGTATTCTACTTAGACACACTTCCCAAAACAGAATTAAATGTTCAATCACAATAAGAAACATTAAAACTTGGAATTCTCTAAATAAAGACTTTTTCAATTATTCTTTGAGCTTTTTTAAAAGAAATATTAAATCTTTTGTAATGCTGAGAATTGATCCTAATTCTCAGTAAAGTATGTTTTTCTTTAATTATTATTATTTCTTTTTTCTCTTTTATTTTTATTTTATTGCTTTATGTCTCTGTATATAATTTTTTTAAGGTGAATTTATTTGAATTTTCTACTACAATGTGAACACATATTGGTTGTTTAACACTGATTTATGATTTTATCTAAATTATGTGATTTGGTTTCAGTATAGAATAACATCAATACTAAACACCAAATATATATAACTATTTGTGCTACTACTACTTTTTTTAATGTTTTGTAATGAAATTTGAAGTTTCTTTTTTGTGTTTTCTCTTTCTCCTTTCTTTTGAACTTTATATTTGATTTAATGAAATTTCGATACTCTATATGCTAAACTTATTGTAATATCTTAATGAACAAGAATTTGTTATTCTTATCAATAAAGATTTTGAATTGAATTGAATACATTTTTGAGCTGTAATTGAAATCAATTATAAATAAAATTTAGCACCTGATTTTTTCCTGCATGTTCCATCACTTTTTCATAAACTATATCATTCATAATCTGAAATCGTTTGACAGCCTTTTTCTCAGTAACACCAATATACTGCTGTTCTAAAGGAACCGGTCTAAAGCTGTTATCAAAGTAAAATAATCCTTTGCTTGGATCAACACGAAGAAATGTAGCGACATCTTCATAATTTGGTAAAGTGGCACTCAAGCCAACTAATCTGACATCTTCTTGAGTCATTTCAATATTGCGAATGGTCCTGAAAAAAATTATAATTAATTAAAATAAACATTTTTTTTTATTAAATATACAGTATATTAAAAAACATTAAAAAATTTACAGTATATAAAGCCTACTTTATATACTGTATAAACAGTATATATTACATAATATATAGCCTACTATTATGGCCTTTTAGGAACATACCCTATTGAGGGTTGGTTACTACTTATTAAGGGAGTATTTCCCAATCCAGTTATAATGTATATCATAATATTTTCAGTTGAAATTATAACCACCAATATCATAGATATGTTACTGTAGACAGTTAGCAAATACGATATTCAATCATATACTTTATATGAAAAGGTGGATGAGAGAATAAGAGACAACTACAGTTTTACTAATATATTCAAATAATGATTTATTTTACTACATATATTTATAAAACCTATTATCAAATATACATAACATTTAATATAAGGGAATAGTACCAGGAGAAGGGAAGGGATAGGCTATTGTATAGTTAATAGGGTCTTGAGGTAGTGGAACCCAGTGAGAGCACAATGCTGCTGGTACAACGAACTGGATAAGGAATAAAATGTTCACTGTAGGCTTTATTGATAAATGTCAGCACTAACACATACAAAGTCTAATGCCTTGGCCGTGACTAAGCTGGGAAACATTTGATTACAAATTTTAGTAAACATTTGTAAAGATAGGGACCAAGGGACCAGCATCTAGGCCTGGTAATCACCATCAAGAGAGCTCTTTCCTGGTGAGATCAGATGGATCAATTCTCTTGAAACTGATACCTAATCCTTAATAAACTTTCTCAATTTGCATAGTGAGGTTCCCATTGCAATGATTGGTAAGCTATTCAAATCTGACAATACCAGTTCCTGGAATTCCCAGGGTTACGACTGCAAAGTTCAACAGCTTCCGACTATATCCTGTGACTTATCAACAATCGGGAGGTGGTGGGTGGCTTTTTGTTACAATTTTCCCACAGGGGGAAATGTAAGGAATGTTTAATTAATAACTTAAAATTAGGTCGATAGGAAAATGAATTACGATCCAATTAACAGAAGTAATGATTCACAAAAGGCCCTAGCTCTCATAAATATGGGTTTAAAACTGTAGTCTATAAATGAAGCAAGCTTCTTTTATTTAGTCTTAGTTCATTCATTGCATAAAAGTGCCATTTTTATAATAAAAAATATTATTACAATTCAGACAGTCTATCATAGTTCTAATAAATACAATAAATATTTATAGTTCTTCAAATATTAGTCTTGAATAAATATTATTTAGTATGTAGGAACAGCATTATTTTTTTAATATACAGTATATCATTTATGTTACACAGACTTCTAAGATTAGCAAGTCCGTACATCCCAGGGCCTGTAAACCTATTTCTGGATCTGTAAAACCTTTAACCTTCGAGCGACCGCACTGTCGTAAAATTTACGACATTCAATTTTTTTAAAACATGTGTCTATGTGTAGAGTCTTATAGGTTTATCTCTGCCTTCTATTCCTAAAACTAACTCCCCACTACAATATTGGTAGGTTTTTACCAGGCACATAGCCCATTTTATAGTTATTTTTTAGAATTTTATTTAAAAAGACGCCCAGACATAAATTTTATGACACGTGACTGCTGATGTAATAATATTGAATTTCAGGTGGCCTAATACAAATATTATAAAACATTTAGGAATAAACTTATATATGTATTTTTAAAATCAAAATTTAATGCAGATTTCAAAAATCAAAACAAAAAAATTCTATCTCAAACGACAGAGAAACAGCAATGAAAAATGTAAGATAAACTGGCTTTTTTTTATAGCTGACAAATTGGCCTAACACATAAAAAAAATCTGTTTGTGGGTTGTTTTTTTTCTTTATATAATAAAATTCTTGACAATAAATAGAACAAAAAATAATATTTAAGTTTTAAGTTTTTTTCTATCTGTTATAGATTTTTAAATATACAACAATGTATTATCTGGACATATTGTAAATACAAGCGTAATGAATGCCCGACTTTTATAAATATGACAATAGAAAAAAATATGTTTGTTAGAATTTTTTTTGCTTTATATGATAAAATTCTTGACAATAAATAGAACAAAAATAATATTTAAGTTTTTTTCTATCCGTTATAGATTTTGAAATATATAACAATGTATTATTTGAACATAGCCTACAGTATATAAAAGCTTATAATGAAAGCAGCTATTATAAATATAATCACAAAAAAAATAATCTGTTTGTTAATTTTTTTTTCTTTATATAATAAAATTCCTGACAATAAATAGAACATACTGGAAATATGTGTAATCATTTCATTATTAACCATATTTTGAGACTTTTATACAGAGGATTCTATGAGTTGTAAAAATTACGACGCACGACCGCTCATGTTAAAATTTTGAACGCGACCACTCGAAGGTTAAAGCACACGTCAGAACGGACATGTGAAAAATTTGTTTGTTTTTTTTATTAAAAAAATCTCATTATTTAAGGTGTGTTCGTCAATAGCTAACTTTTTAAATTATTTAAACTATTTGATACTTTTTTTTGTTCGCATTAAGGGTGGATACGGTATAGAAAACACACAAAATGGCTTGAAAAATTGATTTTCAGATTTTGATATTTTTAAAATCCCCAATTATTTCTGAATAAAATACCAAATTTGTCATAAATATTGCATTTATTTTGAAAAAATATGCCATTTATTGACCCTAGGTAGAGAAATTTTATCAAAATAATTTTAAAAATGGACTTAAAAAAGATAAAATTCTATCGTGAATATCTTCACTATTATTTCAGATAAAAACAAGCGTTTTTTTTTTTAAAAAAAATAAATTAAAGTGCCCTCTATTGGGTAAAATTTATAAAACGTCTCCATAGAATTAATCTTCAGCCAATAAAATCAAGTTTTACAAGGACTATTATTTAGTTAAAAAAAATAGCTGATATATTGAAATGAGATGAAAATAATAGTAGTGATTGGATAATTCTGTCATGTGACATGGAGCGCATCTAGATTCCATATTATCCATTTTCTTCCAGTCCAAAACTAACCTTAATTACACCCGGAATCTATCTCCAACATGAATATAATAGCAAATTCAAGGATCTCTAACGTTAACCACCCTGACCTGACTCCAACTTAAATATTAAAGTAAATCGGTAATAAAAAATAAGTAATAAATCAGATAACACACTATACTGCATCTAAAATGAATGCCGACCTCTAATTGGCTGTTTTGGGGCTGGAGGTAAATGCATATCTGGGATCCATATGCTAGTGCGCCTATGGCTGTGGTTTCATGCATTCTTACGTTCCGGCTAAATATTAAGCTATTATTTTTAATAATTAGATTAATTTTAATAATTATACTGTATTATTTTTCAATATTGTTATTAATTTAATCATTTTAAGTGACAACTTTTTTTTTTTACATTTAATTTGGTCACTTTTTTTTTTTAGCGGTAGTTATAAAATATCTATGATAATTCATCAAAGTTACATTGACATTTAAATATAATTTCTTCAATTTTCTTTATTGTCCATAGTGGATTTTCAATTTAATAAATTATTTCATAGGTAAAAATTTTCAAATTGAACTTGCCATTCTATTTTTGATTTCCTTCCTAACTTCCTTTGTTTAGATTGTTTTACATTTTAAATTACACACAAATTAGATCTGACATTATTTTTATAATATTCCTGAATTAGTTTAAATTCGAATTATTGTCTAATAGCCAATAAGTTTACTACTGATATTTAATTTTTTTTCTTAAATCCTGTGGCTAAAGGCACAATAGTTTGCATTGCATTGTAATTTAAACTTTAATGGCGTTTTTCTCAAAACGCATTTTTCATACAATTTTGAATGGTATTGCACCTTAGAAAAACTATTATTTCAAAACTACTAGAGCTAGAGATGAAATTTTGTAAAAAAAACTTCTTTATTATATTCTGTATGAGATAAGGCAGTTTTCATGTTTCCACTGCCTCATTTTCAAAATTAATTTGTAAATGAAAAATTATGCTAATTAGCAAAAACAAACACTTTTGACTTTAAAGCTAATAAAAGTGATGTTAAATTTACTCGTTTGTTATAAAACATATCTTATCCCGTAAATTGGTTATTAATGAGCAAAAATTGAGAATCTGGTGTTTATAGTACTAATAGTTTGCAAATGATAGTTTTTCTAAACAACCTATGTTAAAATTCAAAATGGTGGCTGTTGCTATGGTAACCAATTAATTTTAAAAAATATTGGATGCTAATTTATTTATTAGTTACTGTAGCCTACAAGTGTGGAAAGTTTGGAACAAAAATAATATAAAATAAAAAAATGACTTAGGCCTACACAAAATTAACTAGACCTCAGGAGCAGGAGGAGAAAGATCAGTTGTGATGTCTTTTTCAGGCAAATTATCAATTATTTCCACATATTTAGAAGTATAAATTTCATTAATAACTCTATCACAAAAATTACAATATACTGTAATTGAATAACAGTGGCTAACTAAATCTTATAACTTCTCTAACTTCTAGTTTATTTTCTTTAAAATCAAAGCACAATGTTTTGCTTAAAAGCTCCGAGACAATGGGAGAATTATACAACTATTCTGATTTAAAGACCCAGATTTATTTAAACCATTCATCTAATTTTTTTACTAGCTGAAATATAATAATTTTGCAATACCCTAACTGATTATTAGAATGTGAAGTATTTGCCTCAAGAGTGACGACGATCTACAGCGTCTGCAAATAAGCCCTCATCATTATTTAAATTTTCTTTATTTTTTAAGTTTATATAACATTTTCTTTTACCTTTAATATAAGTTCTAAATTTATTCGATTTACTGACTTTTTTACCTTTGACAAGAGCTAACACAGAAGTCTATCTCGATGCAGTGGTAGTAAGGTTCGAAGAAACTGGGCCAAATAAGTTAGATTTATCGCGTATTTAACATCTGTGCATCTATTTGTCATTAGGGGATGGCTTATGAAAGTTGTGTCAAAATTATCGAAATCAATAATTTTGAAAGAAAAAAGGTTTCTTTCACTTCTTGATCATCATAGGGTTGGGGCTTAGTGGGTTTAATATGTAGTAGGAGTTACAATTGAGGGTTACAGTAAGATTAGGACTGTAAACAAAAAAATAAAGCTGGTATCCATTTTGATCATGTGACTAAAATGTCACTTATTGGGGCCTGTTTTTAGGCTCATAATTTAGTAGCTTTAAAAATATGTCACAATTTCATATAACATGAGAATTGACCAATAAAATTTCAAAATTATGATTTTGTTTATAATAGGTTTATAAAAACCATTTTTTAAACCAATCATATTTAAATGCCCACTTTTGGCGAGAAGTATAAAAAAAGATGAGATTTTAAAGATTCATTCAAACCAAACCACATGATTCTAGGTAAAATGGCAGCTGAGATATACGGAGTTGAATTTTGATGTTTTTATCAGAAATAACAAAAAAATAATCAGATTTTTAAAAAGTAGAATCACAAAAATGGTATAAAATGACTTTTAAATTTAATATTTTTACAAAATAAATTTTATTTTTATAAT
>PXIH01S0005306.1:26634-36950 GCA_003024985.2 Euperipatoides rowelli | reverse complement strand
TTTATATTTATATTTTAGTTTCTGACACTAGGTAAGTTAGTTTTAGTGGAGTTAGGGGGTGTGTAAAGGTAGGGGGGGTTTACGACATATATATACTGTACATTTGCATTTCCTGCAGGATTAAAAAAGGGTACGCACAAAGTTTTCCAAAAAAGGGCAGGAGATATAGGCAGTGTTGGAATGGGCTGGCCGGCGATCGCCCATGGGGTCAGGGGGCCCTTTGTTTGAAATTTTTTTTTTTTTAATTTTATTTAGATAATTACGAAAATTAAAAGTTATCATGAATGCAGTGCCCTCACGTTGAAGGGTGTGGATGGGACTGTTGTCCCAGTGTAGGGTATTATTACAGAAGTAAAATCACAATTAATTCCTAAAACACTGTCCATCAAAAACACTCGTAACATTTTAAATTACCACATGAATTGAAACCACTTGATAGAATCAGTCTGATTTTCATTTCATGTGCAGCTGTATCAGTTTATGTTTAGTATGATGTGAAAAATAGTCTTACAACAATATTTGTTTTAAATTAATATAGTATCTAAGCCTTTGTTTAAATCTCTTTTTTAAAAACAAAAATAAAACTTGTAAAAGCTAAAATGAAAAATCACTGCTAAGCGATACCATGGGATTTATCCTATACATTCAATAATATAAGAAAAAAATGTGCATGTGATCAATTTGGTGAATAAAGTCTTTTTTGGTTGACTACATGGTTCTTTGTGGGGCATAATCATCAATAGTATTTTTAAGATTAAGCATAGGGTTACAATTTACAATCAATCTTGCGTTTTACGGTAATAATAGACTGATTATTGAAGTTTATTATTTAAAAATTCTCCCAGGGCTGACATGATAAAAATTCTTGATTTACAGTAATGTGATTGGCCTATCTAATGGCTGCAGGAAGCATGTACACTCTTATTTACACTATAATTTGGGGTTTTTTAAGACTTTATTTCTGTTTCCTTTTGAGTTATATTTGGTTACTTTATGTGGATATTTGAAAAATGGATTTGGATTTCTTAGTGATGAGGAGTTTATGTCATACAAAACATTTGTCACAACCTGGAGAGCAGGCCTATATTGTTTTGGCAGTTTATGGCTTTTGTGTTAAACACATAGAGTTTGTTTATTTATTTGTTTATTACATAATAATGTATAAAGCCGAAGCATTTTGTGACTAATAAATTTCAATCTGATTAATTTTGACTATGAAATATTCTGAAATTAAGGGACAATTTCATGGCCAATTTTTTTTAATGTGAAATTAAATAATGTTTTTTTTATATAATTGTAATACAAGTCCTTTTCTTTTAAATTCTTTGCACAAAATAGAGTTCTTTATAATTTGACTTCTTCTTTGCTGCTTTGATTCTTTTTTTTTAACATTCCTTATTTTTCTCACATTCAGATAGTGATCTATCTGTCTGTTTCAACTTTTTTTTTGCTTCGTACTCTTTTAGCAATGGGCCCTTCCTTTTTTTTTAATTTCTTATGAGTAATCGGTGCCATTTTGCTTCTCTACTGAAAAAAAAAAAAAGAACCCCAGTGTGTCAGGAATAATATTCCAACTTTGGACGTGTCTCATGACTCTCAATTCCCAGAATGGTTAGGCCTAACGATACCGGGCATACAACTTAACACTCTGTTACCAGAGTCAACTGAAGTTTTCATAAAAATGGACAATCTCAGTTTAATCGAACCCAATTAAATATAAAATAAAGTAGTTATGTTATTTATGTTTTAAGACAGACTATTGCAGTTCTTCAAAGGAAATAGGCCTATTAATATGTTTTACTTAATAAAAAATAATGTTAAGCTAGCCTTTTATAATTTGCTATTGTTAATGATTTTACATATCTAAGAACCAAATTATACAACTTAAATTATGAACTGTGTAAAATATTAAGCTTACTCAACACATATATATCTCTCTCTCTTACTAGGCTTTAGCTTATTGTATGCTTAAGAAGTTCTCCAAAGTCACAGAAATATTAATGTTACATTCTATTTTTCTTTTAAAATTTTCACCTCCCTGTTTTACTCTTAGACATGGAGATGAGATCCATGGAGGAGAAAAAGCTCTGGGTTTGTTATGTAAAATCTTACTTATAAATATCAAAGCCATGTAGTTTGATTTTTGATGAAAAAATACTCAATTTATACTTGCCTGTGTTGGATTATAGTTTATTAAATCAAAAATTAATCAATTTAAAGAAGCCATGGAGCACGACTCCCAATTGAAAATACTTGTTGTGCGTTTTTGATAATAATTGAATTTTAAAAATCTACAAATACAACTTATCTATAGAAAACCAAAGATCTTGCAGTCAAATTAGCTGACTGAAGATTCCTATGGAAATATTTTTAGACTTGTATTGCTAACTTGCTACATAATGGATTTTAAATTAACTTTTTAACATCCTCCAAGGTGACAACTAGCCCTTGGGTCACAATCTGATATCATTAGCACAACTTGAGAATTTTTTTTTGTAAACATTGCAGCCTAACAACTTACTATATTTTTTATGAAAAAAAAAGCTGTAAAAAAATTATTACAGGTTGTTTTTCACAGAGCTGCAATCTTGTCTAATGCTGTGGATTGTGACACTCCATGGAGGTGACATCGGTCGACTCATTTGCATACAATTTAAGCCATTTTTAAGTAATACTGAATCAAACATTGACCAGAGTATTATTCCAGAGGTAAAATATACATTATTTTCTATTCATATACCCATTTATAAAAAATATATGGGGAAATTAAATACTTTAAATCTATGAGTGACTCAAATTTCCATTTAATTTCAGAATGACTCCTATATGTTTTATTTGACTGTCATTAGTGAGACAAAATAACATCCCCTTTGATAAAAATCCTGATTCTTAAATAATAATGATGGTGGAGGTGATGATGGTATTGTGGTTGTGGTGATGGTAGTGGGGGTGATGATGTGGTGCTGAAGATGGTATTGTGATGGTGATGATGTGGTACTGTGGTAGTGGTGGAGGTGATGATGGTGGCGGTGGTGATGATAGTGGTGATGACAATGATGATTATGAGATAATATATGAAGGCAAAGATATGAAGTGTACAATCTTTTTCTTACTTTACTATTAAAGATTATAAGAAGTGAACATTCTTGATCTGCCGATCTGTTGAAATATCAGTCTCTCAAAAGAAAACTTGTCTTGAGAAACTGCTATTTCATGGAAGAAGGGGTGGTCTCTCAAGACAGGTTTTACTGCAATTATTATAATTATTTTTCAATCTTTTTTGAAAATTGGGACTTAGAAGAAAATATATTGTATATTATTGGCTGTCTACCCAAAAGCATTATGCGGTCGACAATTGATCGTCATTGACATTAATAACACCTCTGGCCTAGATGCATATATTTTTTTGTTCTGACAAATGACTTAGTTTCTAACTTTTGCCATCATCAGTGCCAGGCTTTGTGAGTTATATAAAGCTATGTAATGATTTTACATATTTAGAGAGAAAATACTTGATGAACATTATGTATAAAGATATAAATCACAAGTTTAGTAAATAAACTGGATTGACAACTTGTTCTTATTTGCAGTTTGTAATCTTTTAAGAAAAATAATTGTGCCATAAAATATAAATAATAACAGACTTATTACTATTGAGTTTCTTTCACTTAATGTGTGTTAGCTGTGTCATTTAACAAAATACATACTGTACCAATCTTAGTGTTGGGAAGCCTAGGGGAAGGGAACACTAGCACTCAGTCACTAGAGTCTGATAATCTGATTTCATTAGAAGCAATGTAATAATTGAAGATTTGGTAATCTGTTGACCAAAATGTATTCTGTTCTTGCATCTTTTTTTTAATATAATAACAGTAATATATTTTTTAAAAAATATCATTTAAAAAAAGAAACTAATACAATAATTTTTGCAATATGGCCTATTAAAAAAGTTATGAAAAATAAGTTGTGGTTAAGATAGGCCTATTGATTTCAGGTGAGGGCAGTGCCAGATTTATATATGGGCTTGGTGGGCTGTAGCCCAGGGCCTCAATGTGGGGGGAGGGGGGGGTTCAGCCTCCAAACTTTATATAGCCCAGGGCAAAAAAATATATCAAAATTTTTACAATGCCCTCACCAATATAAATCTGACCCTGGGTGAGGGATTGATAATAATGAGGGTCTCAGGTTCATGGCTCCATAGACACTCATAAAGACATACTGTTGTGAAAAAAAAATATTTTCAAGCTTTAGAGAAGGTTGTAAGTTTTCCTTTATGTGCCAGCTCGGACTTCATCTTATATACTAATTCGTTTAAATTTCCGAAGCCAGTTACAGCGCCATCTAACGGGCTTATTCTAAACTTTAAATGTATTTACAAAAAAAAGGTTTGATGCCCATGTAACGGGCTTAAAAGGTCTAGGGATGCCCATTGCCCATGTAACGGGCTTAAAAGATCTAGGGTAACAAGAAGAGAAACACTAAGCCCCATTACGGGTTTAAACAACAAAAAAATGTTTGATGCCCATGGGAGGGGCTTAAACGCTAGTATTGAGGTATTGTAATGAGCTTGCTAGATGGTATGTTCAAATGAAATATCGGGTTTTGATAGTGTTTTTCATTTATCAATATTAGCAAGAGCTAAATGCAGACACAGTCTTCTCCTTACCTCACTATTTTTATAACTCACTTTATTAATGGTATATTGTTAAAATATCATGAGTCCTTACAAATATTCAGTGATTCATATCTTCTCAGATCCTTGTCCATTTATTCTTGCACTCCAGGTTGATATAACACCTCCTGATAATGTTCTTAGCACAAGTTACAGTAGTGTGTTGTATGTTATACTTATAACAACATTAAAGATGGTTTATATTTTATGAGAAATTCTTTATTATTATTATTATTAATTTATTTATTTATTGACTTTTATAAAAATATGATTGTATACAATTTATTTTATATTTTCTTTTAAGTAGCTTTATTTCTAAAAATAATTATACATTGGCAAATGACACCTAGCCTACCTACCTATTGCAATAATTCAAATTTATAAAATTTCTTAATAGAAGAGAAAAACAACAGTTTTTTTAATGCAATTTCCCATGTAATGTTATTTATTATATTTAATTATTTTTATTTAAAAGATGCAACCAATATTTTAAAATACCNNCAATTTCCCATGTAATGTTATTTATTATATTTAATTATTTTTATAAAATTTATTGAATTTTTTTGTTGTTGGTGGTTTTTGCTACTACAAAATGAAAAATTTATTCATTTTCCTGTGGCGACCTCTTCAGGGAATTACTTGAATTATTTTATTCTTTTTATCAGATAAATATGGATGGGGAAAAATATAGTTTTATTGAATAATAATAACTTTATTTTATTTTTGTCATTACACATGGATGATAAATAATTTAAACACTTTGGTATCACAAAATATATATATATATATATATATATATATATATATATTTTTTACAAAATACTGACAAGTTTTAACATAGTTTTGCTTCTTTCATGGAAACTTGCTTCTCTCTATTTTGTCATTGGGTAGTACAGTATATCTAAAGAAAACAGAAAATAAAATAAAATTTATCTATAACCAAAAGTTGATAATAACATAATATTAATATAGAAAAATTGTGTATGAAAACTGAAATTTCTGGCCGAATTTATTGATCAATCACTATCCAAGACTTTGTCAACAGACTTTATGAAACATGGATCTTATCATGTAACTTGCTGTCAACAATGACATCATGTTTATAAGATAGTTTTAAAAATTCAAAGATGGTAATTTTTTAAAAATTTATTAAAAAAAATCTCAATAATACAAAATTAATACAAAAATTGTAATATAAAAATCCTCAAGTTCTTTTAATACATTATATTTTTTTTTACTTGTTATTACATTAGCCTATATAAATTTTTATCTTATGTATTTTCGATAATAATTGTTATAAAATGAAATTTTACCATTAACTTTTTATAACCCTGACCAACTTATTTTTGCCTTTCATTATCACCAAAAAGCACATGACAATTTAATTATATGAGGCAAAATTTATAAACTTGAAATTTCAAAACCTTGGCAAGAAATGAAGCACCATCTGGGTAATTAATCATCATACAGTATATCATTCGATCATAAAAACTTGTTATTTTCTTGATTCTAAACTAATTTTGATGCAAAAATAAATAAATAAAATTAATGTACAAGAAAATAAAACAATCCGAAGCTATCCAAGTCCTCTTAATAACCTAACTACAGTAATAGTGAGTTTTCTACGTTATACTATATCGTTTTTACGAGATTAACCTAATAAGAAATGACTTAAAAATTTCTAATTTAGGAAGTAGTCTATGCTCCAAAAGTATAAACTTAGGGCATGATATGTGTACAAATAAAAGAAGAAATTTGGAATACAGTCTTTGAGTCAACAATTATCTGAGAAATCTCTTCTTGGCTGTTGTAATGTGTATTAGGGTCAGTTATTTGATGCTCTATTTTTTTATCACAGGCTGTGGATCCATAAAAATGGCAAAATATAAGTTATTTGGATATACTTTATTTTCAAGTGCAATAGAGTGAATTTTGTGAGGATAAACTTTGTATATTTTTTTGTAATCATATGAATTCTGATTTTATTGGGTTTTTTTTTCAGGTGCAATTTGGGCTCCAATAACAACAGCAATAGATTTGTTTCTGGCTATTTTGCATCTCAAATAAGCATTTTTGTCAATTCTGTTTGTCTTATATTCAGTAGCCTAAACATTTTATTAAAATTGGTTTAGCTTGTAATTCAATAATCATCATGGCCTATGTTTTTCTGAGACATAAACTCTTGGAATTTATCTGTGATTCTCAAGCAAATATTAGTAAACAGTCCAAAGACTTTAACAAGGTTTGATATGTGATTAAAACATTCAGACAGTCGGATCAAATCAAGGGAATTTTTTTAATTTCACATAGATTAGATTTTCTGAAATTTAAAGTTGTTGTATCATTATTTTACTTTAATGAAAATAGAAATTGACATGTCCCGACTAAAATAGTGTAGTATTTTCACTCTGAAGTTCCAAATACATTCTAATTATGCTTTTATGAGCATTGGCTTGACTGTCAAAATATTTTAATAGACAATAGGATAGCCTGAGTAATGTATATCAAGGCTCATCATTCCATTTTGATAAGTCTAGCAAATGGAGATGTCTGTATAAATTTGTTTATAGTTTTCTGTCGGGATTGGCTGCAATCAATCAAATTGCTCTAAAGTTCTAAACTATAGCCAATCAAATTTCTCTTCTTATTTCACACAGTTATGACTTTTAGAGTTTGGCATTTTTTTAATGTAGCTTGAACTGCTTGATCATCCATGAAAAAAAAATACTTTTGTTAACGTTTCATCTTTTAAAATTAATAAATATTTATTTATGTTTTTTTTTATTAAATAGAAAATTCATTTACAAGATTAATTTTCTTATATAATAGCGATTGATAAATGACATATTACATATTTACTATATCACCTTGTTTATTGTGCTCATTAGATGTTTTTGTGGACTTCAATAAAGCTTTTGATTCGATGAACCATATATTGCTGCTATATTGCCTTTCACAGTGGGCATCTCATGGAAATTATTGAAATGGTTTGAATGCTGTCTCAGGAATCATAAAATCCATGGTAGTTGTCAATAATGGTAGATCTGATTGCTTTGTTAGTCACTCAGATGCTATTCAAGGATCTATCCTTTGATCACTTCTTTTTGTCCGATTCATAGACAGCCTGCCAGAATATTTGGGTTATGATTGTTTGTTGTTTGCAGATGATTTAAACATCTATAAAATAATTATTAGTTATGAAGATTATATTGATCTGTAAAAATATGTTGGCCTCTTGGTAAAGTGGTGTAATATATGGGTATTGAGTTTGAATATAAATAAATGCCAGTCCAGGACCTTTTCTAAGAAAAGTCTCCCATCAAATTTGAATATTTTATTTCTGATCAAGAACTTCAGCGATCGACTGGGATTAGAGACTTAGGTATTTTATATGATGATGGTTTTACTTTCAATAATCATATTGACAAGACTATTAATTAAAATGCCGATAGTTTTTTTTTGAAAGGTGTTGGATTCAATAGCAGATCTATCAAACCTTATTTGATCTTATACAATATGATTGTTCATTCAAAACTTGAAGTATCTTCAAAAATTTAGAATGGCTGCTTAAATTTCACACTGATAAATTAGAATGAATTCAATTTAAAATTTTAAAATTTTTACGTTAAAACTAAACTATCATTACATAAGTTAATCTCTATCAAATTTTTAATATTAGAGTTTTATCTCATTGAAGACTAATCCTGGAATAAATGTTTCTTTTTAAAATTTTACATTCTAACCTTGATTGTGCTGAACTTCTGGCAACCATTGAAGGTTCCTAATTTAGCGACCAGGAAATAAAACATTTTTGAGATACAATTCTCATCAGCTAAGTATTACATAAAATAGTCCTTTATCTAGAGCATCCATAGTCAACTGCAGCCCGTGGACCACATGTTGTCCACCAGCTTTTACATGCGACCTGAAAAAAGCAGTCATGAATTTAAATTTTTAAAATCTTGAAATTAGCGGCAACAATTGAATGACGGTTAAGCAGACACGGACGACACTTAGGTTCTCACAAAGTAACGCGGTAACGCTCACATGGGTAATACTAGGATGATAAAACACTTCCCCTCCGTGATCAGTTTTTAAAATACAGTTGATTTTTGTGCTATAAGGTAAATTTAAATTATTTAGAATTCAAATACCGGTAGCAAAATAATAATTTTAGACTGTTTAAATTAATTTCTAGTCTGGTGTGTTTCATTTTTTTTTTTTTTTTTAAATAATTATTGAACTTTTAAAGTAGAGTGTACAGTATATGGGCATGCAAAGTTCATAATTCCGCATTTGCACAGACTATTTTATTTATAGGCATTTTTTTAGAAGAGCTTTTTTCATGTGACACCAACTGGTTGCTGACCGTTGTTATATCAAGTTACGGCCCGCTTGATGTTGCAAACAAATTTATATGGCCCGGGAGGGAAAAAAGGTTGAGTATGGCTAATTTAGAGCATAGTTTCCCAAAGTGGGCAAAAACGTTCTCTAGGGTGCACTGAATTAATCCAGGGGGGCATTAGTAGCCTCAGGTGCAATTGAGGGGGGTGGGGTGTTGAATGAAAATAAGGGGGCAGAGAAAAAAGAAATTTTTGAAAAACGTGTGTACATGTTTCATCTGCTGTATAACATAGAGTTCCTAGTGATTATTTTATGTTCAAAATAAACACAAAATGCAAGTTAATATAACGAGCAGTGGTCAAGTTCGCCGACAGGTGTAACTCTTTAATTATTCCTTTTTATTTTTCAATATTTAATTGATTTATGAAATTTTTAACATAAGGTGGCCTAATAAATTATTTAAAATCATATAGGAATAAACTTATACACCAGGTTCATCCTTCTCATTAGGATGATTTTTAAAGTTATTGGTGATATTTATTTTAAATTCTCCTTCATTATCTTAATTTTCTGTGTGTAACGTGAATGTTACTATGGCTTATTTTAAAAAATAATTTTATAATTTCAGTTGTCTTATTTACATCTTTGTTTACTATGTTGAAGGACGTAGGTTGAAATAGAGATACATAAAACAATGTTCATTCATCACTGAATCTTTCTGTATGTTCACTTACAGGAGGTAGATTTACAGGGGGGTGCTGAAAAGTGGGCGGTAGGCCAAATAAGTTTGGGAACCTCTGATCTAGAGCAACAAAATTATGCAACATATTGATGATTTCACCCTTTGTTGAAATGTCTGAATTTATATCATTAATTATATTGAAGCCATTAATTAATCAATTATTTTTTTCAGTTTTTCTATTTAAAAAATAAAATCTTTTTTTTTTGGCAGGGGTTATTATGTTCTTGAAATGCTAACCTTTTGCATTTTGATATAGAACCATTTGTAATGATTCTTTATTGTAATATTTTGTGCTGTTTATTGTTATATCCCTTGCTGTAATAGGCTATAAAATTATTAAAAGCTAAAAAATCTCCCATAATAGAGGCTGCCATTATTTTTGTTTGTGATACATTATTTGCTATGAAAGGACTATTGAGTTTCTTTCAAGAGCATTCATTATGCATGTTCTATATCTATGGTTTTGTTACTAAAAATAACTTTTTCCCTTGCATTATTTTGTCTTATTTTGTTAAATATTTACACTTTTGGAGCGTATGTGTGCCATCAGGACATTTT
>PXIH01S0005306.1:9683-20131 GCA_003024985.2 Euperipatoides rowelli | reverse complement strand
CAAAATAAAATATATATATATAATTTCTTTCCTAGCTAATTTGCTGTTTAAAGCTTGATGTAGGTTGTAGTTATTATTTTTGAAAATTTTATTATTCTAAAGCTAAAACCTATCAAATAATGCTTAAAGCCTATCAAATAATATGACAAAAATTAAATTAGAAAGTGTTCAAAAGAATATATTATATCTGTCATTCAGGACTTAAATAAACACTGGAATTAACATATACAGTATGTTAAGTCCAATCCTTTTACAACTGATCCCAAGAGGAGGGGAAATTAATTTTCCAGGACCTTGAGTTTATCTGGCCATCTTATACATCACTTATATGTGCACTTTATATGAAGCATGGGAGTTTTTTAATTGAAAAATATTTCTAAGTCTGAAGTAACTAGGAAAATTATTTTGACCATTTTAGTCACTGTCATTTGAGCACAGAGCTAAGCTTCTAATCCATACTGTACTTATTTTACATTTGCATAGAGAGAGAGAGAGGAATAACTTATGGAAAACTAGGAAGTAAGGGTGGATTTTGTCTTTTGTGCTTCATTCCAACATCTCAACATAATCTATTTTAATTCTGAAGGCCCCTCTAACACGGGATCCTAGAAACGGGACCCAATAAGTGACATTTAGTAAATGGATAGCAGCTTTATTTTATTATTTACAGTCCTAAATTATTTCAATCATTTTTTATCGATTTTGATAATTTGACACAACTTCCGTAGTCATCTCATAATGACAGAAATATATGTGCAAATGTTAAAAACACGGTAATTGTCACTTATTGGATCCGGCTTCTAGTCACTTCTACTTTAACTTCTCAGTTTCCTTCAACATCTCATTATCTACAGTCAGTTTCCAATATCTAATGTAATCTTTATAAATCGGAGATCCATTTTGACTTTTCAATTTGATTCCAATATCCTACATTCTCTTTAAGTAAAGTACCAAATTGAGCTACAAGAACGAGAAGAAAAACAAACTTGATTTTTCTACATGGTTTGGTCATTTTTCAATGCATATTTCTACATACTTAAGTAAATTTGTAAAAGAGTTAAACGTATACTATCACCAATTTTTTTTTAATGCATATACACAGTGTAACCATATAATTCATGAATTTCTAATTTTTTTTTTAATTTAATGCTCCGTTGATTTTATATTCAGATTTTCAAAATTCAGTCACATGGTACATACACTCCAAAATAGAAAATGTAAAATTGATGACAGCGATTGAAACGTGACTTTACGACCTCTTTAACTTCCGGCTAAAGAATTAAGTAGCCGTATAGTTTTGTAAATTTAATCAATTTTTTAAAATTCTAATTATATTTTTGTTAATGTAATTTAATTTAATAGGTCAAGTAAGCCTTAGACTTTTGCACCGACAGCATTTATCTAAAATAATTATTTGAAATCAAATGGAGATCTAATCTATTTTTAAACTATATTAGAGAATCACTTAATACAATCTTCTCTGGGAGAGAATTCCAGACTTCTATTATTCTATTAGTTATAAAAGCAAATGATGCAAATCTGACTCTTGTTTGTGCTATTTCCTTTTGAAGTTTAATATACCATTTAAAATGACAGATGTGGAGTACAGCCTGATTTATATGAGGCTCCGATGACACTCACAGGCATCCAGCTCAGATGATAGGTAGGCTATACAGACTTGGCTATGAAACATTAAAAATAGGCTACACAGTAGTTAATTTTATACAATATTTAGGGTTCTGGCATTGAATAAAATTTAAATAAGAGACTGGATCTAAACATGAAATTATTAACTTTAAAAAAAAAGGCTATTAGGCTATAAAATACATTTGATAAATCAATGAGTTTTTTTTCTTTTGTGTATGAAAGTGTTTTGCAGTCATAGTTTTCCTGTTAGAGTTAGGTCCCAAAAAGAAATATATGTTGGACTACCTACTAAGATGTAACTTACTTAGGCTAATAATATAAACATTAAGCACGTAGAGTTTTTTTTTTAACTTGTTAAAAAAAAAACTACCGTATTGGAACGATAGTTTCCATTTTTTATTATTATTATTTCTATGTTTTTGCTAGCAGCAACTACTAAATTTATGCAAAACATGTTTCTCTATCTATCTAAAACAATGATTTACATTAAATAGAAACTATTTTTAATATAATTCAACTAAAGGAATATTTTTTAGTACTGACGCACACTATTAGTTTGTCATTGTGCAAACATCACTTGTCAGTGCTTGTTTATGTTTCTGTTTGATCTCAGAACTTTAAATTATGTCATCTAATTTGACCATAGTGAGTCCGATTATGAACTTTGATTCACTCCAAATGTGCTAAAAACTTATCTCCGTATCGTGTTTTTCTCCGTAGTCTCTGGATCTCAGACCTACCATTGTCATGCAGCCTATTAGGCGAACTACTAATAACTGTAGAATTACCCTAACTCAAACATGAATATAATAGCAAATTAAGGGATCTCTAACCTTAACTCTACACTGACCTAACTCTAACTTAAATATTAAACTAAAGCATAAATAAATAAATAAATGAAAAGCCAATCAGAGGTTGACTTGCAGATTGAATGCTAGCCGACCTCTAATTAGCTGTTTTTGGGCTGCACAACAGTGTAGGTCTGAGATTCAAAGCGCTGTTATGCAAACATCACTTACGAGTGTTTATTTATGTTTCTGTTTGGTCTCAGAACTTTATTAATTTTAATCCAATCTGTGTTTAAATTTATGTCATCTAATTTTGCCCATAGTGAATCCGATTATGAACTTTGATTTTTCTGTAGAGTGTGTTTTGAACATAAGAAGTTGTATTTTGTCAGAATCCAGGTTGCACTCTTAATATTTTTTATCCAATTATTTCTTATTGTATCATCGTTAGGAAATTTGTGTAAGTGAAGATTCTTCTGATTTTTTACTATTACTACATCCCACAGCCACATACTTTATAGGCATATTTATCTGGAGATGTAAAGAATATAAAAAATGTAAATGTTTACCATGTGTTTACCAGGTAAAATGGAGTATGCTGGGCCTAAGTCTACGTCATTGGCTTGTACACAAAAATGGCAAAGGGGAAATGAATGACGACCAGAAAAACGACCAAATTCACCAGTTTAAAATTAGAACAACAACTAAATAGTTCATAATTGAGAATTAAAAATTATACGTATAATTTTTTTAAATCTGATTTTTAATAGCTAACAACTTGGTTTAAAATGATTCAAAAATGTTAAAATAAATGCACTTTTTTTATATTATTATGATAATCCTGCATACTTTGGTAAATAAGTAGGCAAATGTTAATTTATAATCTCAATTATTACCTTGATTGAAAAGGTTCAGTGGTCTAGCCAGAAAAGAGGGGGGGGGCATGTATGGGGAGCGGTAGGTACCCTTAATGTGTCAGCAGTGTCTATTTATATTTGGATAGGCACATACTGACTATTGTATGCTTTAGTCGCTAACATCTAGCTGTTCTTTTATGGCAGGCTTTCTATTTTTCTTATAAAATCTTAAAATATTTAAATTTTAGCTTAGATAGATGTAGATAAATATAAATAGAGGGACCTAGTAGTCAGCTTAACATGGAATTAGCCTAATGAGCATAATCTCTCATTTTTTTAATTATTTACTTAGTTCAATTCTAGACAATATTAATAGGAAAAAAAATGACAATAAAAGTTCAAAATAATCACTGATTAATATAAAAAAACATCACCGGTTTCTCTCAGCTGACAGATAGATGTTGCTGTATTAAAATATTAATCTGTAGACTTTAATTTTTATTATTGCTATTAATATTATTTCATCTTCAGTTATTTTCCAATTTATCTCACTCTTTCTTCTTTTTTTGTGTGTGCCATGTATTAAACGACTTTATGCATAAAGAAAACGCACCTATGTTTATCCATTTGAAGATGAAGCAGATACTTGGTATTTTAACCTTCATGTTTTCAATTAAATTATTTTTCTTCTTCACAGGTTAAGCTTATAGTATCTTAATGGCTTCATCAAAAAAAAAAAATCCTACGTCTGATTTTGTCAGTTAATCAGATAAAGAAACTTTGATAGATTTAAATCTTTATTTTTTTCCTACTTTTTTGTTTTTTCAGTTTTATTTTAGTAATAGGATTGACATAACTTAGGTAGCATCATAAAAAAACTGATCAATGATTAACATTATTGAAAATGTAGATTGTCTATACATAGAAATCAGATAATCATAAATCAGATAATGCATACCACAAATCTACATTCGACTACCGATATCCAAATATCAAACAATAAAAATTCAGTTAATCTGTTCATAGTAGAAGTTAATAAAAATTCAGTTAATCTGTTCATAGTAGAAGTTAATAAAAATTCAGTTATTCAAGCTATACATATTTTCTAGTTAACAATAAATTTAATACAATAATAATACTAGTATGTTTTTTTTTCATTAGCCTGTAAACTACTAATCTCATTCTACCAAAATATCTCTAAATAACATTAAATGATAAGGTACAATATTAATTATTATTATTATTATTATTATTATTATTATTATTATTATTATTGAATGAGCTACTAAACATCAAGTGCAATTTAAAATATTTGAATTAACTCCAGACTCAGTTTGTCGCACAAATTATATTATTTATTATAAATTAATAGTGTCGACTGTCCATAGAATTCATACCTGTGGTACTTTTCAAGACATACAGAATGAAATCTTGTTTAATATAGGTTTTTCCTGTTGTATTAGAAAAGATTTGATTGTAAATCTTTTTATATTATTAGTTTGGACAGTCAGAACTTGCATATCGTTTTCAGTACAGGGCATGTCATAAATGAAAATGATATGTAAGTTCTGACTGTCCAAACTAATAATATAAAAACATAAACAATAGAATCTATTCTAATACAACAGGAAAAAACTACATTAGACAAGATTTCATTCTGTATGTCTTGAAAAGTAGGCTACCACAGGTACGAAATCGATCGACACTAATAATTTATAATAAATAATTATAATTTGTGCGGCAAACTGAGTCTGGAGTTGATTCATTATTATTATTATTATTACTACTACTACTATTACTATTATTACTATGAAGACTTCCACTCTTATAAGAAATATGGATATGAAGGAATATTCACTCGTCAATCAAAATGTTATATGTTTTTAACCACATTGCTATGTCCCAACTTACGTTTATCTAGATCAGTAAATCTGAAAATAATGCTGTGTCAGAATAATTATTAGCGATGGTTTATGGGTAATTAGTAAATGTTCAAGATAAAGTCACTTTTGAGAATGAAATATTTGCAATAATATGTTAAAGTTATTTTCATTAACTATGTGGCCTGAATCAAATAAATGTTTAAATATAAATGAATTCTTATCATGCTTTAGATGTTCGTTAATACGGGCAATCAGGGATCGAGAAGTTGTCCCATAATAATTACTATTACAAGTACAAACAAAGTTGTAAATTACAGATTTTGCGTCTAGGTAGCCTACTGTGAACTTTTTTTCTTTTTTCTTAAAAAATTGAATTGTGGTGTGTGGTGGGTGAGGAATTAATGATATTAAAAATTTTTTAATAAAAAATGCTGCAAGGGTTAAAAAAGTATTTTTCAAAAATATGTTTTATAATGGGATAATGTGTCAATTTTTATATATTGATTATTGGGATTTTTGAATTTAGATATAGTAGATTTATCATATTGAGTAATTATCTCAAATTGGACTTTTAAGTAATAACAGAACTTTAGAGAAATATGTATTTTGTTGTGGGTTAATATGTAAGGGTGGTGCTTGGGGGTGTTCAGCTATTGGTTTAGGTATAATTTTATAACCATGATAAAGAAAGTACTGTAAGTGGTTAAGCTAAATCTATTAATATATTGGGCTGTAGTGTTGGTAATTAATTTATTAAGTTGAAGAGGATAATTATTGAATTGATAGATTAATCTTATATTATTAAATTCAGTAATTACAGTAGATGTTCATTAGAGCATGTATGAAGTGCTTTAAAAATTTATTGTTTAATTATATTAATTTTAGTTGACTATGTATAAGAAGAATGATAATTAATTTTAATTACGTTTTGTTGAGGTTTACGGTGAATGGTATATTCTAGGTGATTAGGATCTAATTATGCATAGATCTAGATAGTTTAAAGTGTTCAGTTTCCTGTTCAACTGTAAATTGAATATTTTTAGATAAATGGTTAAATTTGCTGAGGATAATAGGGATTAAGTCTGATGATTGTTAAAACACTATTACATCATCCACAAAGCATCAATAAAATAGGATATGTGGTAGGGGTCCAGTAATCATATTTGGTTGGGGTAAAACTTGATTTTCAAGGTTAGCAACCTCAATATCGGCAAACAATCCACTGAGTGCAGAACCCATAGCCAAACCCTGGGTCTGTGCATAGGGTTGTTAATTAAATATGTTTGGTATTTTGTATGTACAAGCATATATAAGGTTATGTAAATGAGGTAATTTGAATTTATAGATTGTTACGATCAACTCTGTATCTTTGAATCATGCTATCAGAGACATGACTCAAATCAATTGAAGGGTACATAGATGTAATGTTTCATAAAATAAAGACATTAGAAGGTTGAATTTTAACTTGTGATAGTTCAGAGATGAGCTGGTAAGAATTTTTTATATTATATACTGTAGTATACATAGATAGATGGTTAAACAACCACTTAGCTGTTTAGCATAATATGTATTAGAAGTAGATACCAAGGGGTGAAAACCTCATTTTTTGTGTCTTAAACTTACAGTAAATTGGACCAGGTATACTATGTTTAGGGTAAAGGGATAAGTAAGTTGGATAATCAATGGTATTAAATTGTAATAGATTATGTAGTAATAATTTGAATTTGTTATAGAGTGTTTTGTGCATATCTTTTGGTTGGACAGCAAAGTGGTTGGATTTTAATGTTAAAGTCATAAGTTTTATGACTTTGGATATAGCAATAAGTGCATTAGTTTTGTCAGCCAATATTATAAGTGCATTATTAGTATTTAAAACTTTAGAAATATTTTTAAGCTCAGATTGAATAAGTTTATCACGATTATAATTTGGTATTGATGGGGGTGATTTAATATTAGGCGTATTGGATTTAAATTGAGTTACCAAATATTTAATTATTATTCTTATACATATTCAACTAAAATTAATATCATTAAATAATAAATTTTTAAAGCACTTCATCATGCTCTAATGAACATCTTCTAATCACTGAATTTAATAATATAAGATTAATCTATCAATTCAATAATGATCCTCTTCAACTTATTAACAAATTAATTACCAACACTACAGCCCAATATATTAATAGATTTATCTTAACCACTTATAGTACTTTCTTTATCATGGTTATAAAATTATACCTAAACCAATAGCTAACACCCCAAGCACCACCCTTACATATTAACCCACAACAAATACATATTTCTCTAACTGTCATTACTTAAAAACTGTACAATTTGAGATAATTACTCAATATGATAAATCTACTATATCTAAATTCAAAAATCCCAATATAAAAATTGACACATTATCAAGTTATAAAACCTATTTTTGAAAAATACTTTTTAACCCATGCAGCATTTTTTTATTACAAAATTTTTAATATTAATTCCTCCACCACAATTCAATTTTTTAAGAAAAAAGAAAAAAATTCACAATAGGCTACTTAAACCCAATATCTATAATTTACAACTTTGTTTGTAATTGTAATAATAATTATTATGGGACAACTTCTCGATCCCTGAGTGCCCATATTAACGAACATCTAAAGCATGATAAGAATTCATTTATATTCAAACATTTATTTGATTCAGGCCACATAGTTAATGAAAATAACTTTAACATATTATTGCAAATATTTCATTCTCAAAAACGACTTTATCTAGAACATTTACTAACAAATTACCCATAAACCATCACTTAATAATTATCCTGGCACGGCATTATTTTCAGATTTACTGATCTAGATAAAAGTAGGCTAGGACATAACAATGTGGTTAAAAAGATATAGCATTTTGATTGAATTTTATTTTATTTATTTAATTAATTTTAATTACATTTGATTTATTAATTTGTTAATTTCAAATCACAAATTATTTTTTAAAATTATAGTTTTCTTTAATCATTTTCTAATAATGCGAAATACGCAATTCAGAAAATTGTGAAATCCTGATGATGGGGTCTAAGCCCTAGAAAGATTCTCGAATTGTGTTTATTCAACTTGTTTGCTTAAATTATCACATCTTTTCTCAATAAATGTTCATGTATTAAATAGTGAGTATTCTTTCATACTACTATTACTGTTAGTATTATTACTATTACTACTATAACTTATTATTTTATAATAATAATAATAATGATTATAATATTGGATTTATTATAAACATTCTGCTAATTAGGAAATTGCTATTGAACTCTTAGCCCATTTCTGTATTTAGAATCCATAAACCATTAATAATATCAAAATCATGTTATTATCAAACATTCATCATTTTAAGTTGATAGGTGAATTCATGTATCTCAAAGTACTCGATTTTTGGAAGGATGTATTTGTCAGAATTTCCCGTAGATCTTCCCAATACCAATACCATGCCCTGTTTATCAGTCAAAAACTCTGGGATTGTTTGAATATATCAACATGTAAATTTAAATGCAAGATGCCTCCTTCGATTCGATGGTGTTTTTTATGTCAAAATTCAATAGTTCATTTTTATAATTCGTGTAACTTATGAACTTTTTAAAATGACTAAAGATATTATATGATAAAATAAAATGGTGACAAGTGCTTCATAGTGTGGTTATTTGATTGATGACTTGAAATAGTATTATTAATCTGTATATTTTAAACCAAGTGCCAAATGTTCAAGGACTTAAAAGTTTTATTTCAAACATTGATATAATTTAAATGTCATAATGGTGGTTTGTTTGGTTGAAGTGGGTTATCTTAGCCTGATATATAAATTTTTGAGTTAGCGGCTCGATCAATCCTTTATCACATTCAGCTGTAGGCTACTTGTTTGCTTATTTATTTATTTTAATTTGACAAAGTATAAGTCAAAATTGACTTTTTACTTGAACAACAAAGATTAGCGCACAAGAGAATACAAAATAGTAGAGCATGTCAAATAATGAACAATAAACATTTAACAAAGGTGATAGAAAAATATAATTACAAAATCAATACAAATATAAAGATTAACAATAATTATAAAAGATAAAATACAACAAACAAGATGAGAAATCAACAATTGAGAGGGAATGATTTCAAATATTCATTTGTAAAGAGAAACTCATCCAGTCTAGATTTAAATGAATTAAAAGTAATGTGTTCAAGCAAAGTATTTGGTAAACTATTCCACATATTAATATCTCTGTTGAAAATACTACACTCGTTTATAATTATGATCTATTTTAAAAGCATGATTACATCTGGTGTATTTATCAGAAATGGAATAGGAATTGTTAACGTTTTGTTTTATTACTATTTTAAACATAAATATCATGTCACCCCTCACAAATCTTTGAGAGGGAGACATGACACCATGCAAAAAACTAATTCTTTTATGAAAAGGAAAATTGTAAAAACCGTAAATCTGTTTAGTGAAACCAAAAATTTTATGTCTAATTTCTTTAAGTCATTATCATTCAAAATCGATATACTGGAGTGACAATAATTGAAAATAGGCTGTATGCAAAGTATATAGCATACATTGCCATAAAGGAAGAAACTAATATATTTTAGTTTTTCAAAAATCCAAAGGTTTTATTTATTTGCCTTGATAACAATGTATTTAATATGAGAAGAGAAAGTGAGTCTCTCTTCAAAGAAGACTCCAAGGTCTTTTATAAACTTATCTTGCTTTAAAGGAACATCATTTAATTTGTAGGAGCAGTGAGAATGAGATGAATGGTATCTAATGACTAATGAGTTTAGTTTTATTTTGATTGATTTTTAATTTATTTTCATAACACCAATTATCAAGACTTTCAATGTCTTGATAATTGATAAAGTAACAGAAACCAAATCAGATGAAATAGTTCTAAAATTTTTTATATCATCTGCATAGATGATTAAATGAGAGTTAATGAAGATGGTAAAAAGCAAACCCGAAAGTATACTGCCTTGAGGGAGTCCAGTAGATATGTTAAAAGGTTTTGTTAGTTACCCTTAATATCAACAATGATTTTCCTTTGCAATAGGTAGGCTAGAATAAAGCAATATTTATTAAAAAATTATTATATAACAAGAAACCAAATTTCTTATTTAGAATGCTGATTCCAACTTCAGAAATTCACAGTTATAATTCAAGACTAAGAAGCAGTAATGGCCTATTTATCCATCTTCAAGGACTAAAATGGGGAGTCTAGCCTTCTCGGTGGCGGGGCTTAAATTTTA
>PXIH01S0005304.1:17622-28083 GCA_003024985.2 Euperipatoides rowelli | reverse complement strand
ATCGATCCTCATTAAAACAAACCTAACACAAAAAATTGCAAGTCAAATGGACAAACCATTGGGAAGAAAAGATTGATTGATCGATCGATCGATGCTCATTAAAACAAACCTAACACAAAAAAAAAAAAAAAACGCAAGTCAATTGGCAAACCATTTAAGAGAAAATTCAATTTAAAAAGTTTGGAATGACAGACACAGAGAACATTAGTTTTATAACGATTTTATATGCTAATTAACTAAAATTGTACTAACCACTTAATCTAAATTTTACCCTATATTAAAATGCAAAAGAAAATATTAATAAAGTTACAGTATTTTTTTTTATTAATTTACTTTTTTAGAATATACAGTGTATGGTCAGAAAAATAAAAAGCAGCAGTAAGATATTTTCTAATTATAGTGTTTCTTTTTTTTTTTTTACTAAGACATACAAATGAACTGCAGCCTGGATGAAAGTGGCCCAGCTACTCATTAAGCAAAGGTTTACTATTAATTATGAACTTACCTTAAAATCACTCGAGTATATTTCTCTTTGTCCATCAGTGAATTCAACAGTTTTGTCACCATTAGTTGCAATATGAATAACAGTACCATCTAAAAGAGTATTTTCTTCACTTCCATCTGGATATATATACTTGACAGTCTTATCTGGAAAAATAATTTCTCTTCCTCCATCACTATAGTGTTTTTCAACTTGATTACTATAATAGTAAAGAGATATTTTGTTGAAATCTTAAACATGTTTGAAATCAAACAACACTTTAGTTTCTCTAACAGTTGACAACCAAAATTATAAACTGAACAATGAAAAAAACAAAACATAGAAAATAAATTCAGTAAGTATTAAGTCTAAAAATCAGATGGAATTCTACCTAATTTGAAGTCATATTTTTTTTATTTAATTTGGCTTATTAAGACATGCACTAAATATTTATAATTTCACATTTATTTATTTTTCCCCAAAATGTTGAAATCATTTGTAAAATAAGCAGCTGTGAATCTTGCAATTTTTAACAATTTGTGATCCCAATAGAAAACTCAAATATAAATAATGTCAATGTTATGCTGAAACATGGAAAAATTAAATTATAAACAGGTTACCGAGTCGTATTAAATCACAAAAATATGACTTCATATCGGACAGGATTCCAATTTCAGCAGATTCATTTAAAAATGTAATCCTTACTTTTAAACCTAAACGTACCAAGAGCGCCTTACCAAGTAAGGGCGCCCCCCCCCCCCAACCCCTATTTCTTGGTAAAACATAGGTAACCCGTGCCATTGCTGAAGAAGAGCGCCATCACTGCACTTTGACTTTTTTATCACTCTGAAAGAAATCCAAAGGGTATCCATACAAGAGCGCCCCCTATCAGAGAACCCAACCATTGTTGAGGATTTCCGGCGGTAGGCTATTTATCGATGGGACTGCATTCGTTTGGTTTCATCTCAGCTAACAAGACCTACTATTAGCAGACAGCAACATCAGGACTCCAACCGGCCAGGGTTTTACCTTCTTTAGAGCAGGTTTTCAGGCAGCCATCTCCCAGAAATTATAAGTTTATTTACAAAAATAAAAACAGTAACAGTAGGCCTATTCAATTTTAAATACAGTGCACACAGTAAATTCATTTTATCCAAAATATTTCACACACACACCTCTCCCCTCATTTTAAAATTTAATTATCTTACATCATTTAAATGATAATAAAATCAATAATGTCACTTGCCATATGCAGATATGAAAAAAAATATATAGGCCTACCTAAACCCTATTTATTACTTTTTAAATGGCCATTCTACCTCATTCTATAAATTTTAAATGATTACGGTGGTCAATAACAATAATGTGAAGTAGGGCCGCCATCCCCTACCATCAAAAGTCCTTTTTTTATTGTTAAAATATTGTGTTGTGTTTCAGTTCCGGTGGACTGAAATTATTATTATTATTATACCAATTAAATAGGTAATTATTTTTTTTTTTGGCCAGTAAAAATGCTAATTAGCTGACCAATCTAAGAGCACCATGGCAAAAATTTTAAGCCAAATTGAAAAAAAAAAAAAAAACTATCCATACGAAAACAAATGATAGGGACAGGATATTAATTAATTGGTTAGGGTTTGAGGGAGTGTGTGGGTGGTAGATTGGGTGGGTAAAGGGATCATTTGTAGAATGGGAGTTGAGGGTGAAAAGGTTATAGGGAAATAAGGGATGGGTTATTTAGGAATAGGCTAAAGTTCTGTTAAAAGATTGACTCCAGAGATAAGGAGAAGCCTGGTTGCATCGTATCGTACAGAAGCATATGGAGATTTATTCAAAAAATTAAATACCTGTCTATAAGATGTGCAAATAAATATTTAAATTTTAATAATTCTTTAATGAAAACTAAGATATTTTGCATGAAAAAATATATAGACTACAATATTCCTAAAAAATTTAGCCAATCATTTGTCGTTACAGATTGGATTGAAAGTGAATCAGGTGGAGAGGATTAGCGTGAAACTGGCAGTACAAACTGCTGCTGGCTCCTCTTGCAATGGTTTGTAATACTGGTTGCTATGTGCTGTGGGACAGCTATGCCTGGATACGGTGAAATGAGCAACGAAATAACTGGAACTAAAACGTTGACTGTAAATAAATATCTCTGTTTATTATATTGTAAATAAGACTCTGCTATACAGTAAGTATTACTGGCTGGCTAACTGGCCAGCCAGCATACTAGAAATAATAAAATTGAAACAAACATAATACATGATTCCTCAGGGATGGACGAACGTCGGAGAGCTGATTGTTCCCCTAAAGGTGGAAGGCAATCACTCTCGGAGATAAGACAACACGGTAATACAAAAGAAGTCTTTTATACTATACATTATCTAATTATGCTAATTTGCATAATTAGTAAATTAGCATCGATTCGCACATTCCAAAGTTAGAACATCCGTGACACATTTACTAATTAAAGTAAACACGTCACGGATAATATGGAATGCGCGCATAAATGTAAACAGAGAATAAAATAAGGCAAATACTATTATTTATAAAATATTATAAATATTATAATCTGACGGATCACTATACAATCATGAGCCATGCGATAAAAAAAATGTAAGCTTGTATTAGGTTTGTAGACTAGTATATTAAATTATTCGTTTCATTTTAGAAATCATTGTTTAGCTTATTTATTTACTTTTATAAAGTAATTACACTTTCCAAAATTAGATTTTTAGACGGCGCTCTTATTTGGCAATATTAGCCGAGTTAGAAATACAGTATATGTGTGTGACATCATGTTTTAGTGTGTACCAGTCGTACTGAAATTTTTGAGATAATTTCCTAACGTTTTGGGAAGCATGTCCATGTAAGGTCGCCATTTTGAAAAACAATCTTTTTAAGGAATTCTGATTCTAGCCAAAGATGAGCGCCTGGTCAGTTTTGCAGTGCATTGTAGTAAATCTAAGGTTTACTAGCATGGATCTGAATAAGAGCGCCACCTCCATTTCCCTCCAAACGAATGATAAGAGTGCATGCCCCCTTGCTCGGCATTCTACGGTATATCAATCGCAATGCAAACAGTTCAAAATTTTTGCTTAAATTATATATTATTTATTCTGATGCATTCAATTGAAACTTTGATTAATATTGTAAATCAATTTTGGCTGCTAGAAAATAATGAATTCCTAATTAAATAGGTTATATGGGGAAAGAGGGCAGAGTAATATAAAACACTAAAATCATATCAATATATTCATATAGTTAGGCTTTACCAACTATGCCTGTTTAATGTGCAGTATGCTTTTCCATTAACAAAAATAAATAAGCTCTAAAAACATGCTCAAACTAGTTAGAAACTAGATTGTCTCAATATTGTTTTATTCTATCTTTATTTAAAGAAATAAGGAATTTTAGGGTTGATAGTAGTGGCATGGTTAGTCTGCAAACCAGATAAAATGTTCTGGATAATCCCAAATTAATTGTAGTATATCATAATTCAAACAATTCTATAGTAAGATATAAAATTAGGTTAGGTATAAAATTTTATTTAGAAACAGATATAATTACAGTAAATAATAAACTCACTTTGGAAAATGGAAAATGCTTAATCCATCCTGATAAGTTGTATGTATTGTTTTGGTTTCAGCATAAAAATAAATCTGAAAGAAATAAAAAACATGAAAAAAATTACCGTAATGAAAAAGTAATTCATCAAATATAAACTTTTCATTATACTGATTGTCAATAAATTTGATTAAATTTAGAAAGAAAAAAGTATTTAAGAAGTTATTAAAAAAAAACATACTGTAAAACTAGATATCGATTTAACTTTCAAAATATTTTAGACGATATTACAGAATTTTTTTAAAAAAAAAAAATATTTAAAGAAATGATAAAATCACTTTAAAAATCATTTAATTATAGCTTTTTATACGAAAACAAATTAAACTGACTTCTTTTCCATCAGCAAATATTTCTTTGATATCTCCATTAAAAAAATATATTTTAATTTGCTTCTGATCTGCACTAATTTCTTTACGAGATCCATTGCCATACACAACTTCACGGCTGCCATTTTTATATGAACGTTCAATCTGTAAGGAAAATAAATATAACTGTCTATGAATGATATAAAAATAATGAATGAAACTAAAACAAATTACAAATTTAAATTAGCTAAAACTCCTTGACCAAAGCCTTATCTTTATCTTGAATTCCTCTATTTCTAATTCATTAAGTATAAATTATTTAACTATCATTTTTAAGCAAATAATGCTATTTATTGCATTTTTTTCCTAGCATCAACTGGCTTTTTACTTATATAACAAATATTTTTCATATTATGATTTGCATTCTGCTCTGTATCAGATTAATTTTATTGTCTTTTATTTTACTCTGGTCTACATTTACACTAATTGTTTACCATTACATTTCATTCCTTGATTAACATTTTCAACTAGTTAATAAAGTTATTATTATTTTTTTTAATTAAACAAATAAAATGTATGAGGCACCAGAATTAATTGATGAATTATTTAAGGTAGTTTGAAGTTTACTTGACAAGAATTCAAGCGTACGCAGTGCGCTCGTAACAAAGCCGGTCATCACGTCAGTATTTTCAATAAGCCCAGAGAGAAGCATAAAAATCTGTGGCGCGATAGCCGAATTAATACATTTAAAAGGCAAATTAAATGCACAGGTCGCAGCCGTCTAAAAGCAGTTAGGTCAGTTAGAAACCTATCCAATAAAAGGGGAAGACGAAAGTAAATTAAAAGACGCAAAGTTTAAAAAAGAAATAGCATAGTTAAGAATAGCCTGTGATAAAATAGAGCCCACTAAAATAAAGACCTTATCAAACAATGGTTTAAATGAAAAGCCTTTAAGCCGAAAGGAACAGAAATATAACAAAATATGAGCCCATAAGGGAAACAAATTATGCTCCAGATTTAACAAGTTGATTCAAAGGCAATACCGTACAAATGGTCCCCACTTTTACTCTTACTGACAAAGATCATCTAGATAGAATGTGAAAGATGGATGCCTCCCGATAACGGATAATTTCAAAAAAGTAACAGAATATCCCCGTCCCAATACCATAAAACAGGTAAGAGGTTTATTGGGATGTGTGTGTTTTTATAAATGGTTTATTAATGGCTAAGTTACCGAAATAGCAGCTCCTTTATAATTGTTTTGTTATATTGTCCTATAAAAATGTATGCAAATACAGTAAGTAATCTGACAGATTAAAAAAAAACAAAGACAAAAACAAAAGTTAAAACAACTAATATTGCTAACATTAATACATTATGTGCAAACTAAAGTGATAATTAATATACCTTTCCATCCTGATGATGATTTTCTTTAAATTCGTCATTCTTTTTAATCAAAGAGGTAGGAGAAATAATATTGAAGTATCTGTCATAACTGGAGCTTTCAGATTTTTCAGAAGGTCTAAAACAATAAAATTCAACAATTAATTGAGATGTATACAACTCTACATCTCTTTAAATTTACTTTTTAAAAATAACATTAATATTATACTATTGGTGTGTACTTAAAGGGGACATTAAACTGAATTTGATTTTGCAAAATGGTGTTGGGCTGTGACAATAAATAGTGTAAAGGGGGGGGGGGGTTGTAGACCTAAAATAGTTTTTACAGGGGAGGGAGGATGTGGGCCAAAAAAGGTTGGGAAACACTGTTCTAAATGAATAAACTTCATTGAATGTGCATGCAATTTTTAAGAATACAGAATATAAAATTTATTTTAAGATTTTTGGAAAAAAGTGCCCATTTTTAAAGAAAAAAATTGGACCTGTCACTTGTTGCAGTTTTTAATATGGGCACATATCCCCCATAAAGATATCATTGGGAATGTTGGGTCCATCCTCATTATATATTAATACCAATAGCTGTATCATAATTAATTAATCATATTTGAATAAAAATATGATTATTCATTTTTCTTTTGTAAAATTTTGCCTATTTTATTTTATACAATTATTTTTATTATTATTATTTATAATGTACCAGATTTAAATAGGGTATCTTTTATTAAAATACTGTATACTGCATATTTTGGCCTAAATGTATATTTATTGATAATTATGAATTGTGAAACGTAGCATTTTTTTTTTATTACAAACAGTTGGCAAATTGTCAATTAATGTCAATAAAATTAAAAATTTCATTAGTAAATTAGGATTTATAGTAAGCCAAAATATCAGGAAAACAAATTAAACCTATTTATTTTAAAATTATTAAATTCATGATTAAATTAACATGAAGATTGCTGTATATCAGGTCATTAGTCCAGAAAGTGTTAATACAGATTGTTTTGTAATTGATTCAATTATCCTATAGACACATCAAATTTGACAAGTAAAGAAAGTTGTTTATTCCTTTCCTGATTACGATTGAAAATGTCCATGAAATATGGTCAAGCTATTTCAAGTGCCTTCACAGGTTATCAAAAATTAAAAAAAAAAAAATGGTACAAAAAACATTCCGTAGATCAAAACTTTATAAAAAAAAAAAAAGGGAATCAACAAAAAGTTTGTACTTAACAATTTAATGAAGAGTTGATCAATTATAATTAAAATTTATCCCTTTCTGTCAACCCACCTCCTTAAAATCTTCCTGTCTGAATTGAAAAAAAAAATTAACTGCTTAATTCCCCCATAGATTAATCTGAATCAATATTTTTAGGCTGTGATAAAATATTAAAAGTTTTCATAAATAAATACTCACTTGGACCTAGTGGTATCTTTATTCACTTTATCAAGTAGAAAATCTTTATTATATGATGGGAAGCTTTGATTAGATGAAAAGTGAGGTTTTTCAATAAGGTTTAATGGATGGCCTCCCGATTCAGGATTATAAAAAGCTAAAACCAAATATATACAATATATATGTTAGTAGATTTACACAACAAGAAAAAAATTTTGAAAAAATTAAATTTTCATTGTAAATCCTATTACAATAAAATGTCTGCTCCATCATTAATATTCATTATAGTATCTTGTAATATTTCTATAATAAAGAAATCATTATAAAGCAAGGCAGTTGTAGTCCGAGTATACATTTGTATTAAATTTGTGTATAGCCTATAATGCATGTATATACAGTATGTGTATTCATTTATTGTATATAGTCATTACATCATAAATATTAATAGGATCATAACTCATTTAATTGTGTTCAACATACTGTAAATAAAATAACTAATACATTGTTGCCTATTTAATTTACTGTATAAGCTTAAAGATTAAAACTATTTATTTATACAGTATGAAGTTCAGTGCTAAATATCCATAGTATATTAGGTACTTTAGTACCAATATACTGTAAGTATTTTACACCCCTACTGATTAGTCCTTAGAGAAATTTGCTCATAGTTAAGCCACTGACCCAAATACTCAAAATATTTTTTATTTACATTTTTTCCCCTATTAAATTTAAGCACTAACCCCTATCCCACCAATACACGCAACTTCCTAACCATTTTCAAAAAATATTATGTTTTTGTATTTATTTATTTAAAAATTGATTGTAATATGTTAATAATTGTATTTGATATTATACAGAATTATTATTACCCATCATTCAAAAAGTTTTATTCTTCTTTTAATGGATCTCTCTATTTACAATACTTAAAAGTCTGGACTATGGCAACCCCAGATATCTTCTTAATCTAATTATAGAAAAATTACTAATTAAAAATACAATTTAAAAAAACACCTTACCAGGTAATGATGATGATGTGTTCATCCTCATTGAATTCATTTTTGAAAAATTAGCCAAATTATTAAAAAAACTTTTTCTGCCAGGTTTCATATTCTGCAAAAAAAAAAGTGAGAGATTTTGCTTAATATTTTATTTTTAATTATTTTTAACTTTCCAAGTGTCGAAAAATAAAGATAATTTCATGCTTTATTTTTTAAAAAAAAAAACTATCCATATTTATTTAAATTGCCTATTTTAAAATGGAACAGGAGCAGCTGTGACATGCGGTATGCTCCACCTCACAGTACTTTCATGAAAAATAGGGGGAGGGGTGATTTTTCCATACTCAATAGCATCAGAAAAATCTTGATAACATCAATTATAATTTTATAATTAATTTCTGAAAAGAAATTACATTTCATCCCAATGTTAGCTTCATTTGCTTTTGCTGGGTCCGATAGACCCATAAGTGTAATGAAATTTAATCATCTACTATTTTATGCATTGTACTATGACTGCTAACCTGAGTTTCACACTTATTAGTCCTTTATCAAAAATATATAATACATAACTGAAGCATTGATGGATTTTTAATGAAATTTTAAAGTCAAGTTGGGAAGTTTTTCTCAAAAATAATTCTAATTTAATTCTAACTATTAGCAGGGCTTGAAATTAACACTATCCTACTATCCCCAGGCTAGTGAATTTAAAATTGGCTAGTGTTAACAAAAGCACACACACCTGACTGGCTAGTGAAAGTTTTGCATACCCTAGTTATTATTTTTAAGTCAAAATTTGTGTCAAATAATAAACAATTACAAAGCAAAATAACTTTTTAAAATAATTATTTATAAAATATTCGAAAGAATAAACAAAACCAGCAATGCAACATAAAAAGTATTAGGATTTCTTTTAAAGTGCAATCAAAGAATTGGAAGGTACAACAAATCTGGTAATCTATTCTAATTTCATTAAAAACAAACACTTATTCTCTCAGTTGTATTGAATTTCTTAATTTGATGTGTAATTTGTTGTCCTATCATTAAAAAGTCTTTGTATCTTTGTTGGTATAGCTATTAAAAAAATGTATAGTATTTAGCAGGAAGATTCTAGAATTTTGTTAAATGGGATTTTAAATTTTTTTTTTTCACATTTCTAAAAAATGTCCAACAAAAAAAAACAATTCAATGATGATGACACATCTGGATAAGCATTCACCAAGCTCAGAATCAGTTGTATTAAAAAATATCTCAATCTGGTGATTAGCTTAATGTACGTTTTATTTTTAAAAATTCAGCTCTTAAAAGATAAACAATAAATAATTTATGCTTAATATTTATAGCATTATATTTTTATAGGCCTTCTCTTAAATATAATTGTAATAATCATCTTCATTAAGATTATAGTCTACAGAAACTAAATAGTAATAATTTTATTTAAATAGGCTAGGAATGAGAAGGGGAAAGACTGTCTGAGACTTGGCCTTTAAAAATTGAAAAAAAAAATAGAACAATTTACATCTGATAAGATCGTGGATTCCAGGATTTCTTCCTTTTTATCTCATAATCTGTGGAGGAGAGGGGAGAGTGATAAGAAGCTAAAAAAATGTAGACATTTAAAAAAAAACGAAGCATCTGTACAATTTAAGGCATAACATTAAGAGTTTTTAACATGCACTACATACTGTATAATAAAAGCTACCATCTCTCAACTATGACGTAGCAAATTAACCCACCACGCATAGCCTATTGACAATATTGTCTAAAAAGGGCGAAGCTAAAGACAATTATTTTAAAAATTGAATTGTCAAATTTTTTTTATGGATTTAATTTTTTTTACCAGTGGAATTTTTTTTTTTAGTAATTATCTTTGAAAATCAATAAAAAATTTTTTTTTTAAACATGTTACATTTGACCTTTAAATTATAACATTTCTGTGCTTATCCAATTGATAATACTGATAATTTCTAGGAGTACTATAGCTTGAGTGAAGGATATTATATTACACTTTAAGTAATAAAAATGTGTGCCATATGCAAGTGGCACGATACAAAGTAACATGTTGTGATTATAAATTAACATTGGAATAAAGTGGCCATGCTTTGTATGTGGTTAGAACGAGATGAACGCATATGTGAAGCAGTGATTAAGCTGTAGCTAGCCAAATCGCCAAATGCTACAACATTTCCTCATTTGGCTACAAGTCAACACTTAGGATGAGCCAAATTGCTAATTAAAAAAAAAAAA
>PXIH01S0005294.1:19124-30696 GCA_003024985.2 Euperipatoides rowelli | reverse complement strand
ATTTTCATTGTCTACACTATGGAACCTACCTACATGCCAAATTTCAAGTTTGTGCTATGTTGGGAAGTATGAAAACACTCCTGGGTCATGTCCACCACCCCCACCCCCTAGCTCAAGTTTAAATAGCCTATAACCTGGCCAGAGTAGAGAGAGACGTTGTGTCCAAATTTCAAAGCAATCGGTGAAGAACTTTCGGAGATTTAAGATTTTGAACAAACATTTTTATTTATATAGATTATTATTATTATTAAATAGTGTAATGGTTTATAAGACTAACTTTTTACACCAAAATAAATGATTGAAAATAACTGTCATACCAAATAATTATCCAAGTTATTCTTAAACAGCATTAAATTGTTAGATTTTACAATGAAGTTTGGAAGAGAGTAAATTCCACAAGTTGATATGACAATGGAAATATGTGAAACCGCCCTGCAGTGACCTCACAAGTGATTTACTCAGTTTATAACTATTACCTCTTANAAATTCCACAAGTTGATATGACAATGGAAATATGTGAAACCGCCCTGCAGTGACCTCACAAGTGATTTACTCAGTTTATAACTATTACCTCTTAATCCAATCAATACTTGTATACATTACAAAAAAATTATCAATATGCCATATGATCCATCTCTCATTGTGTAGTGCAGTACAACGGATATTTCTGGTTCAGTAGACATTTACAGGAAACAATAATGAGCGATTCTAAAATTTTGTATTTATTTAACCATTGTTTGAAATCATAAAACGAAAAGTATAATAGACACACATACAGTAATTATAAGCAAAATTTTTCACTTTTGATAATGTTTGATTTAATTAGGGTAAAGTATCATAAGGCAATATTGTGTAAAAAAATAAGAAATGCATTTATTAGATCAGTGTTTCTAAATGGCGGTGGAGATGTTAATGGGAAATTTGAGTTGCCACAATGATAGAGGCACTAGGGGTATGTAGACCAATAGGGCTGGATATATTGACATATTTTTCTCTTAAAGTATTTATTCCATGTTTGTTACACACTTTGTAATTTAATGTACTTCTAGACATTTGTAACTGATTAATCTCTTGGCTTATTCCAATATGCATTGCATATATACTGTACAAAGAAAAGTGTTCACAATATTTATTAAATATTTAAAATTGGTTTTATACCTGCAGGTACAAATGACTAATTCTCAATATGTCTACTTTACTAACCTACCCCCCCCCCCCCCAATGTTTATATCATGTGTTGTCCATAATTTATTTTAAAAATGTTTTTAAAATTTAGCTAAAAATTACTATTCATTTATTTCTTCTGTAATTTACAATGTTTGTTATATTAAGTTGTTCATAATTAAATTTTAAAATTCATAATATTTAATTAAAAATTACTATTCTTTGATTTGAAAACAATTGAATTACAAATAACATATGTATTTTTTATTTTTTTATTTTGTGGTAAGCATATTATTATAAATTTCATATCAAAACTAGAGACAAGTGGTGAAAGCCATCGACTTACCATGCCATGGGTACTGTGTTTAAATCCTAGTGTTCTCAATGGGACAAAAATGTTATAAAAAGAGNATGTTGGTTGAGATGGGATTGAACACTTCTGTACTAGATTCTATATTGATTAACTGAGTTAATTTCATTATAAATTATTTCATAAGACACCAGTAGGCTATATAATATCTATTTTATAGAGTTCATGACAATTCATAAGAAATGCAGCATAACTGTGAGGTTTTGAAGATTGTTTCAATCCTATTACTGTAATTCTTTTAGATAATCGAGTAGACCATCTTCACTAAATAAGTGTGTGAAATGTAGGCATGACATAGAATACTCAATCTCATTCTGTCTTTTCTACAATGAAAGATAATTTACAATCTTTTCAAAGTATGATAAAAGGAGGAGAAAAATGGTGGCCACTCAGCCATTTCTGAGCATAAAGCAAACCTTTATGTCTGTAATTAAGGCTTTAATTTTTTTTATCAATACCACCATTTGTATAAATTGTGCAATTATGTGGAATCGAGTGTGTGTGTTGTAAAAGTTTAATCGTCGCACAGAAATAAACTTTCAGTTTTATTTTGCAATATTAAGTTCAGTTAATTATTTTATTTACTGTATTTAAAATTTGCTAAACTCATTTGAAGACATTTAATTTAAAATTTAATAGTTTTTTTTTTTCATTTACACTTTTACAGGGTTGGAAAACTTACGACTGATAAATACAATCATGCCAGACCTATTCTATGCAAACTTATATCCTATAACGATAAAATATAAATTTTTAAACAAGCGAGTTTACTAAGAACTCGGGAATCTCGATATCAGGCGATTATTCGATAGAAGAAAGAAAGATCAGGAAACTATTAATACCTAAACTGAACGAATTAAAGAAAAATAATGTTAAATCCTCTTTAAGAGGCACCAGATTAATCACTGGAGATAGAACATATGGTGTTGACACTTCTGGTAATGTTGTTCGGTATCTAACGACTGTTAAATCCAGTCAAAAGAAAGAGTTCTCTTGGTCTAAAAAATACATCAAATATATAGCAATTAATGANTACTACTTTAAATCAATCTAATGCATTGGATTTGTATACAGGACACCCGGTTGTTAACTCTATGGTTCAACCTCAATTATTTTCAATTATGTTTTGGAACTGTGCTGATTTAAACAATTGGGAATTATGTATACTGACTATAGACATACTGTAGCTTTCTATGGTTTAATAGGTATTGTTGAGACTTGGCACACATCAACCTATCCTAAGTTAAATGATAGTTTTTTTTTATTTTGAATCATTGGCAGAGGGGGGGGGGGAGGCAGACCATCGGCTGGTAATATTCTGTTGATCAGTAAATAATTAGGAGATATTACTATTATTAATATTTCGGAATCTTGGATTCTTATAGATTTGGGCTATTTTAGAAAATTTGATAGATATTTAGTCATCTGTTGTTGCTATTTTTCCCCTGGGAAAAATTTAGATAATAATTTATTATTGAATTTGGATTCCATTCTATATGATTTAACATACAAGGTTCACTTGATTTTTTTAGGTGATGCCAATGCTCGTACAGCCGAGATGGATAATGAAGACACTGATTATTTCAGGGACATACCTCTTAGAAAATCATGTGATAAAATTTTTAATTCAAGAGGCAGATTTTTTTTGGATTGGGTGAAGAAAAATGATTTGATCGTATTGAATGGCAGATTTGATGGCGATTTGGAGGGAGGTTATACTTTTATGAATCAAAATGGTTCCAGTGTCATTGATTATATAACGGTTTCTGAGAGTATATTCTCTGAGATTAGAGATTTTTCTTTGTTAGATACCCACTTTTCTGACCACTTTCCGATTTCAGCTATGTTTGAATCTTTTTTGACACATATAAGTCCTCTTACCTCGATTTACTCACCAAGAATTGGTATAGGATGTAAACATAATATGACTGAACAATATAGAGAGTCATTGTCACTCTGTTTAAATATGGTGGAGGATAATTCAACTGATCCAATGGTTTTATATAAAAATTTAATTAGAACAATTTATTCTTCTGCTAAGAATGCTGGTATGATTAAAAAAGCAAATCAAAGGAAAAATTTAGCATGCTCTCCCTCTTTTAGAAGCAATCCTTGGTTTGATGTTGAATGCAGAAATATGAATACTTCAATGAACAATTTAGCTAGAAAGATGAGCATATATCAAATGAACAAGATGTTACTTCCTATTTAAACTCAAGAAAAAGCTTTAAAATCCTTTGTAGATAAAAAAAATATGATTACTGGGAGAATTTGGCTATACAACTTGGTAATACTTCGGATTCTAAATCGTTTTGGAGTCTTCTTAAACATTTTGGATCTAATTCTAACCATACTATGAATAATTTGATTTCTCTAGAATCTTGGTATCAATATTTTNCGTTACAATATAGAGACAGGAATGATATATGTTCGTTTAGATTATTACGTATTTATGATCCTGTTCTGGATTCTGATATAAACAAACAAGAACTTGTTATGACGGTCAACTCTCTTACTACTGGCAAGGCTGCAGGAAAAGATGGAATTCCATCTGAATGTTTTAAATATTCTACCAATACTTTTTTAGAGACACTATTGAAACTTTATAATTCTATTTGGTACTCATTTGATATATCTCAAAAAATGACTGATATTTTAACCTGTCCTATATTTAAAAAGGGTGATCCACTAAAGGAAGCTAATTAACTGCCTATAGCTCTAGTTCCTAACATAACTAAGATTTTTACTAATATTCTTTATAAACGTTTGGAATTCTGGATTGCCCAAAATCACTCTTTGCATGAAGCCCAGTCTGGATTCAGACATGGCTATTCCATCTCTGACAATTTATTAACATTAACCTCCATAATACATATGAAATTGTCTACTAAACGTGGTAAGTTTTATGTTATCTTTATTGATTTATCACACGCTTTTGATAGTATTAAACACTCTGAATTTGGTCTTAGTCACAGGTTTATAGAGTTTTTACAAACATATTACGGCCAAGCTCAAACTTATGTCAAGACAGATGTCATATTTGATAAATCAGTTTCCAATGAAAAAGGAGTTCTACAAGGTGACTCCCTAAGCCCCCTATTGTTTAACATTTTTTTGGATGACCTGCCTAGAATANTGGACAATTCAGATATCCCAACTATTCAGGTTGGAACAGGATATATTAATTCTTTACTATATGCCGATGATCTGATTATTACGGCTGATTCCCCCATGAATTTGCAGAAGAAAATTGACATTGCTGTTAAATATTTTGAAGCTAATGGTCTTGAGATTAATGTGGGCAAGTCTCAAATTATACAGTTTTGTAATGGTAATAGATCTTCTAGAAAGTTTACATGGCATTGGGGCCAACAGGATAACAAATTGAAAACCGTAGAAGAGTATAGATACCTGGGAATATTACTATCTAGTAATGGCTCTTTTTTTAGAGCTAAGAATGATATGATTAATAAGGCTAAAAGGGCCATACATTTGATACCTTTACTTTTTCGTATTAAATATCCTAAATACAGAATTGTCAATAGGTTGTTTAAAACAATGATTATTTCAGTTTTTTTTTATATACTGCGGAGATTTGGGCTCTGAATTATTTAGACAAATTTGAATTAGTACAACAATTTTTTTTCAAAAGATTTTTTAGGGNTTTTAGAGGCACTCCAGCTTGTTTGATACATAGGGAGCTGAATTTACCTCCAATTTCATTTCTTGTTTAGAAAAAGATTTTTAAATATTGGTTGCGAATTGCAAATATGGAGGAGTCANCAACAATTTTTTTTCAAAAGATTTTTTAGGGCTTTTAGAGGCACTCCAGCTTGTTTGATACATAGGGAGCTGAATTTACCTCCAATTTCATTTCTTGTTTAGAAAAAGATTTTTAAATATTGGTTGCGAATTGCAAATATGGAGGAGTCATGCTATCCTAGGATGTGTTATGATGTATTATCAAAAATAAATTATGTAAGAAGTATTGGACACTCGGTCAATTGGACTTTAGGCTTGAATTCTGTAATGGACAATTTGGGCTTTTCCTATTTGAAAAATTCTCTTGATTTTGACCAACTGACAATCAGTCTACCTGATATCCTGAGGACTAGCTCAAATATTTGTTTTCAATTAGATTCAGCAAAAATTAGAGATTCCATATATAATCCTTATTATGATGCTCTGATAATCTCCAACTCTACACGTTATCTATTTGAATGTATGGAACACAGACTTTTAAATCTTATGTTTCAGATTAGAGTAGGAGGAGAAAAATTTATTTTTCTTAATGGATAGAGATTTATTTCTTACGAATTAAATTGTAGTTATTGCAATCAGAATAAACCAAACTCGATATGCCATTTATTGACGGAGTGACCACACTTCATTTATGTTTTAAAAAGTTATTTATCTCAAGAGAAAGTTTTGGACCTATGTTTAACAAATAATGTACCATTTATTTATAGATTGCTGCATATGATTGGAATTGAAAGGGTTAAGGTTTTTGAAAATATTTGAATTTTTGTATAAGTTCTACAAAATGTCTAAAATAAGTGTACTTATATTATAATGTAACATATATCAGTACCACACCAAATGTATTTTTTGTTTTGTGTTTTTNTTGATGATAAAAATATGAATAACACAACAGAGCTGGTCACCTGCTTGTTTTTTTGTATTTAAAAATCTACAGGTCACATTTAGAACAATAACAATTAACACATATGTTTATGAACTAAGTGATACAGTAGATCAGGCTATAGGGAAACGATTAGAAGCAGAAATCAATAGGAGCTTTTATTTAAAGAAAATTTCAAATAATAGATCAATTTAGTTAAAAAAATGTTACCATTAAGTGCAATCTACAAAATTGTTTGAACTTGTGGCTTTTCTAAAAATGATTTCTTCTTATAGATTTTTTTTACTCTAAATAAACATATGAGGTAGGCAGGCTATGCTATTTATTATTATTATTTCTTCTTCTAACTTGTAATTAAAGACTACCTAAAGCATTATTCAGAATTTCTAAAGCCAACTTAAGAAATAATTCTTCACAGACTGCAATCAAAACATTTCAACTTGATTATTTTCCTTCTTTGCTTCAGAACTGATTGCTCAACATGAAATTCAGCACAAATAAGAATTTATTACTGAGGAAATGGACAAACATGGTTTTCTTAAATCTCCATTAACAACTTTCAGCAGTGCACATACAGTTAGTAATGCCAATGGGGAATAATGACTATATGAGTAATCAAATCCATTAATAACAATTTGTAAACTCAAAGTGTAACATTAATATTTAGATATTAAATGGTAACCTAGAAAAGATTGAATCAACATACTAGAAAGGCATCTTTTGCAATCTTATTTTATATTGCATGGCAAGATAAGTAATAAAATGTCAACTAATCTATGAATGATGATTGTAATTCCAGTCAAATTAAATCCTATATTTAAAAATCAAACTAACATATAAAATTTTATTTTTGAAAATGTTTGAAATTGAAGTGATATGTCAGTCTATCTGTCCATCCATCTATATATCCCTTTTGTTCTATCAATCTATCTATCTATCTATGCATCTATCTATCTGTCTATCTATCTCTCTATATCTTTCTTTCTATCTATCTATCTATCTATCTATCTATTTATCTATCTATCCATGTATCTAAGTTAAGTTAACTTAAGATAAGTTAAAAATATTATAACTAAATAAATAAAAATATAACTATCATAATGGTACAGACTGAATAACTAAGGCTCTTTCTTTCACATTATAGGCTCTCTCTCTCTCTCTCATACAATTGACTATATACTGAATATGTATTGTTTTATTATTATGTTATTCTCTAATATGTCCTGGATAATATTGTTTGTTGTGCTTTTTTTGTTAAAATTCAAAATCTCAAAAGCTTTAATTTGCTTATATAGACTCCTTTTAAACAGGGCCTAAATATAATCTAAGTATTGAAGATTAATATTATGGATTCGAACACAGATTTAAATTATATTATTGATATAGATATTTGCTATAATTTTCTCTAAATGATTTTATATTACATAAATTTCTAATTTCTTGTGGAATGTCATTCCATATTTTAGGTGCCATATGAGTGAAAGATGTGTACCAATCTTTGTTTTTCTATGTTTTACAGTCAAATTTTTGCTTTTTTTTTGTCTTGTGTTGTAGTTATAGTCGATATTTAGTGATTTGATTTCATCACACAATATTTTAGGGGCATATCAATTTATGCTCTTCCACAGCAATTGACCGTAGTGGAGAAGCATTTTTTTTTCCCAAAAGAGACCATCCCAAGGTTTTCAAGGCCTCTGATGCACTCGATCTTCCACGTCCTAAAACTACCGCTCTTGCAGCGGTATTTACCACTATCTGGAGTTAATTGCTCATCACCTTTCCACAGAAACTCCACACAGAATCACAATAACGCAGATGAATGCTATCAGAGCATTGTAGACTATACAAAGATCAGGAATACCTAGCCAATATTTCAATTTAAAAAATATTCTATTCAGTCCCATAGTTTTTTTTATCAATGAGTTGATATGACAGTCCCATTTCAGAAAATTGTTAATAGTTACACAAAGAAATTTTGAAGTAGAAAATGTTGTTATCAAAACTTCTTTGTAGTCTACACAAAACAAAAATTTTGGAAATTATTATTTTTTAATCTATTCATTGTACTGAGAACAATACACTTCGTTTTTTCATTGTTTATAGACAGTTGATTTTTTTTGATAACCAATCCGATATTAAATCAAGATCATATTTTAGATTTTTTTTTAATGTATCTGCATTTTTGGCTTGTGTGTAGTCTATATAGCGTAGCATCATCTGCATACATAAACAAGCCGCAAAGTTTAGGTATCTGTGGTAGTTCATTTATATAAATTATAAATGAGAGGGCTCAACACTGAGCCCTGCGGCACTCCTGATTTTGTTAGTATATAATCAGATATACCAGTTTTGTCTCCGACTGCCTGGTATCTACAAGTTAAGTAGCTCCTAAACCAATATAAAATATCTTCTTCTAAATTAATATTTGCCATCTTTTTAATTAAAATCTCAGAAGAAACACAGTCGAAGGCCTTTCTAAGATCTATGGACAGCACTGCTACATTTTCTCCCTTGTCTATTATCCTAGACCAGTCATTAGTAAGGGATATTAGACAAGTCTCAGTAGTTCTTTATAAAATCATTTTGGTATTTAGAGATGTAGGATATGTCTTCAAAAAAATGCATAAGTTGAAACTTTACCAATTTCTCCATTACCTTGCTTAAAACTAGAAGAATAGAAATAGGACTATCTACAGTTTGTATGTATGTATGTAGGCCTATGTATGTATGTATCTATCTAACTTTTTATCTATCTACTGTATCTATTCATCCATTTTTATTATATAAAAATGCACATTTATTTATGAGCTTATAGTTTTTAATTATTTCAACAACTTGTGTTTATTTTTTGTATGAATCAAACACCACACAGCGTTTTTGTCTTTTCTCTTGTGGTTCATTTCAATTCTTTGTCCATATACTGCATAATCTGTTTGGTAAAAAGTATTAAAAATTATGACTGCTTTCACTCACGGGTTATTAAAAGTTGTTAATTGGGCTAAACACAATAAAACGGTAGCTGATTTAAAAATAAATAAAAATAGAACTAGCTAAAATACGCTAATTAAAATGCAATTATTGTTTCTTCTACTGCCAAAGACAAGCTTCCAAAGTTTTTTTTTTTCTTTCCTTCTTCACTAACAGTTTTAACTAACAGTTTACTCTGATGAAGATACAGGTGTAAATGACTATTTTTGTCTTGAGGAACAAGAATTTTGCTCAAACTTAATTATCCAATAAAAGCGTTAAGTTTTTAATCCTATAATGATATAGTATATTTTTGATAATTACATTTGAATTAGCAGTTTTGTTTTAATTTTTTTAAATAAGGTATCTAAATATATATACTGTAAATAAATAAAATATTCAACACAATTATTTTAACCTAATTTTTTTTTCTAAAGCCGGCCAATAAAAAAAAAAATTAATTTTGCCTGATTTTTTAATTTTATTTTTCATTTTGCTTTACCGTACTGCATATCTGTTTGAATGTATTTTATTTTATTTTTTTCAATTTTTATAATCTGCATTAAATTTAGATTTTAAAAATGTGTAGGTTTATCACAACTTGGCTTCATGTTATTTCTATTTATTAAATGAACAGAGAACCCATGTTTTTAAATTATTACATGGCAGACAAACATTGCTTATTGCTGTAGATATTTTTTTACGTTATTTCTTTTTTAACGATTTGGACAATATAATTAATATAATTAATTAATGCATTTTTTTTTATTTTTATTTACAGTAAGTCGGAATGATAATGTAATGAATTGTTGCAAATTGGGCAGCATGGATGAACAGTTCTTTTCATGTAAATGGAAATCCATTCAGGCCAGCCCTAGACACAATGTTTAACTGCACAATATTAACTGCACTAGTATATCCTTGTAAGTATACTTGAGATTGTAGATGGAAAAACTGAGCAGTTTTTAGACCTGTGCAACTGACTTGTTTAGATAAAAGCATTTTGACTTTTTAGCTAAAACCTGTGCAAGTCCAACAGCACACCTGAGTGTCTAGGGGGAGTTTGTGAAATCTTTACTCAGTTTTTTTTTTTATGCCAATCTTTAGGCACTGTTTTCAACTCTTTTAATACATTTATATTGAGAGTAAACATTGCTTTTACGTAGCCATTCCTTACACCACTTCTTACCATATTTGGAACAACTTTTTTTTTTAGAAATATATCAACATCAATGGTTGCAAGTGCGATATCATCATCATCCACAGATGCCATGTTTGAACAAATTGCAGCAACGATAAACTCACAGTTAATATTGTGCAGTTAAACATTGTGTCTAGAGCATGACCTGTATAAGTCTGTTACTTGCAATGATATAATTATGTGTGAACTAATATTGCACAGTTAAACACTGCGTCTAGGGCCGACCTCAAAGTTGTGATTTCTTCAAATGAGACAGTTTGTTTATGAATGAACAAACCTCAAAAATTTATTAGGCTAAATGTAAAGATTTAAAATCTGAATCTATTTTAAAATGAAATATTCGTGAAATTGTATACAACCTTAATTGTCTAGTTTTTCTTCAATATTTTTTCCAGTTCCTTAATTTAAAACTTCTCAACTAGTTCAAATTGTAGTAATAATAATGATTTTAAATGTTTGTATAGGAATGAGTTTAAAACAGAAATCAGACAAATGGAAAGAAAACTGAAATAAATCATCAGTTTTGATTTCCACAGGGTATTAACAGACACATAATTTGCAAATATTTTTCAATCCTTTTCTGTTTTCTTTCTTTTTTTTTATTCCCCAAGAGCTGAGCTTAACAGGTATCTGTTAAGTGAAATAATTTTTCACAATTTTGTTTGACATAAAATGTGCTAAAATATCTATACTTTGCTGATTAGTCCTTAAGAAATTAATGAATATACAGTAAATATAGTTACATACTAATATTTTGCATAATAATAAGCAAAAGCAAGTTTAAAGATAAAGACCCAGCTAAAGGTTTTCTAAAAGAAAATTAACTAGATGCAGTATTTCTTTAAATTTGTTCAAATTTTAAACTTTATATAGACACTCGAGTACTGAGACTTGTCAACATTTATTTGTTAGATTTTATTTATTTTTTATTTACACATTGTAAAACAAAAAAGAAAAAAAATGAAAAAAAAAAAAAAAAAAAAGATCTAAACTTAACAAATTTTTAATTAATTTCTAAATATAAAGTAGACTTCTGAAATCCATAATATTTAGGCCCCATTCACATGGACACTTTATGCGCGGCTCAACCACGGCTGAACCACCCTTCTTGATACTGGCTGAGACGTGGTTGAGCCTAATCAATGTACATAGTTATGAGGTGTGACATGGGGGGGGGGATGTAGACCTGGGAAAGGGGCCCATAGGCCCATCAAATGCAAACAAAACG
>PXIH01S0005292.1:36116-48249 GCA_003024985.2 Euperipatoides rowelli | reverse complement strand
ACACACCATAAACACACACATAAACACTTAAATACATAACTCCTGCCCCAAACTAACATTCTCTCCTCCTCCCTCTATCCCCAGAATGATATCCAATGTTGAAAGGTTTTCCCCAGCAATGAAAACTAACAGTATTGAGCTTATTATATAAATCACCCCCCCCCCTCCAACTAACATTCTCTCCTCCTCCCCTTTCTTACCCCAGAATCATATTATATTTAATGTTGAAAGATTTTCAGATCAAGAACTAACATTGAGCTTACTGTGTATATTCCTTCCCTCACCCAACTAACATTGTCTCATCGTCCCACATGGCCCAGAATTATATGCAATGTTGAAAGATTTCCACAGCATTAAGAACTAACATTATTGAACTTACTGTATATATTTCCGCCACTCACAAACCAGGGTGCTCACAGAGTGGAGGGTTGGTTGCACTATAGTTCCAGGGCCCAGGTTCAGGGGGGGGGCCATGTATGATGAAACTCCATAGTTATAACAAGGGTGATGAGGGTGTGGGAAAAGGCGAGGCAAAGGTCAATAAAACCTCCATACAACTAAATAAAAAAAGCTTATCAAATCTTCATGCACAAGAAAAATAATAAAAATCTTCACACTCAAGTGGCTCTGTAGGCCTAGACAAGAGTATTACAGGTCCATCAAAGGTAAAACAAACATCCATACATCCAAAAAAAAAAGCTTCATTAACACAGAGAACCTCATCAAAAAGGTGTAGGGGCCCCACCTAAATTTTCCTTTCCCAAGACCCAAATTAGAAGGTAGGAGCCCAGCTCATGACTATTACTAAAGACTGGACATTACCCTTTGACATCTGGACATTATTTTTTGACACCTGAACATTACTCTCACATTTGGACATTACTGTTTGACACCTGGGCATTACTCTTTGACACATGACATTACTCTTTGACACCTGGGCACTACTTTTTGATACCTGGGCATTACTCTTTGACACATGACATTGCTCTTTGACACCTGGGCACTACTTTTTGACACCTGGTAATTATGTTTGACACCTAGGCATTACTCTTTGACAGCTTGACATTGCTTGTTGACACTTGGACATCACTCTTTGACACCTGGACATCACTCGTTGACACCTGGCAGCACTCTTTGAAACCTGGGCATCACTCTTTGACAGCTGGACATCAAACTTTGACACCTGGACATTAAACATTGACACTTGGACATCAAACATTGACACCTGGCGCATCAAACTTAGACACCTGGACATATTATATTACACCTGGACATTACTGTTTGACACCTGACACATTTTGACACCTGGCCATTACAAATTGAAATTGACACTTGGGCATGAATAAGTCTTTGACACCTGGACATTAGTTTTGACAGTTGACATTATTATTATTTGAGACTGGATGTTACTCTTTGCCACTGGACATTACCCTTTTAGACCTGAATGTTACTCTTTGACACCTGGATGTTACTCTTTGACACCGGGACATTACTGATTGACACCCGGATGTTACTGTTTGACACCCAGACATTAATGTTTGACACCCGGATGCTACTGTTTGATACACCAGACATTATTGTTTGATCCGGACAATAATGTTTGACATCCATACATTCATCTTTGAACCTGGGATGTTCCTCTTTGACACCAGATGCACAACTTTGACACCCAGAAATTCCTCTTTAACACCAAAACATTCCTCTGTGACACCTGGACATTCTTCTGTGACAGCTGGATATTCCTCTGTGATAGCTGGGCATTCCTCTGTGATGGCTGAACTTTCTTGTTAGAGCTAGACATTTCTCTGTGAAAGCTGGAGATTCCTGTGACAACTGGGCATTCCTCTGTAATAGCTGGACATTTCTCTGTGACACCTGGACATTCCTCTTTGACATTCCTCTCAGATACCTGGACATGTCTCCAAGAACACCACAACATTCCTCTGAGATGCCTGTACATTCCTCTGTGACAGCTGGACATTTCTCTGTCACAGTCACAGCTGGATATTACTGTGACACCTGGACATTTCTCTGTGACACCTGGACAATTAAACATTGACTCATGGACATCACTAATTGACACCTGGACATCATTCTTTGACACCTGGACATCACACATTGACACCTGGATATCACACATTGATACCTGGACATTACTCTTTAACATTTGGACATTACTCTCTGACACCAGTGCTAAATTACTCTCTGACATCTGGATATTTCTCTGATACTTGGACATTCATTTGATACCAGGACACCTGAAAATTCCTCTCAGACACATGGACTCTCAGACAATGTCATAACTCTCAAACACCAATACATTCTTCTCAGACACTTGGACATTCCTCTCAGACACCTGGACATTCCTCTCAGACACCTAGACATTCCTCAGACACCTGGACATTTCTCAGATACCTGGACATTTCTCAGACACCTGGACATTTCTCAGACACCTGGACATTTCTCAGACACCTGGACATTACATTTTACACCAGGTCATTAATCTCAAACACCTGGACGTCACATTTTGACACCTGGACATCACTCTTTGACACTTGGAGATCAAATTTTGAAATCTAAATATCACTTTATGACACCTGGAACTTACTTTCTGAAACATGTACCTTACACTAAAACACCTGGATATTCCTGACACTTGAACATTCCTCTCTCACACCTGGACATTCCTATCAGACATCTGAGAATTCCTCTCAGACACCTGGACATTACTCTCAGACACTGGACATTACTCACTGATGCCTGGACATGGCTCTCAGACACCTGAACATTACTTTTTACACCTGGTCATTCATCTCAAACATCTGGACATCACATTTTGACACCTGGACATCACTCTTTGACACTTGGAGATCAAATTTTGAAACCTAAATATCACTTTAGGAAACCTGGACATTACTTTATGAAACATGTACATTACACTAAAACACCTGGATATTCCTCTGACACTTGAACATTCCTCTCTCACACCTGGACATTCCTATCAGACACCAGAGAATTCCTCTCAGACACCTGGACATTACTCTCAGACACCTGGATATTACTCACTGATGCCTGGACATGGCTTTGTGATGCCTAGACATTGCTCTCTGACACCTGGACATTGCTCTCTGATTCCTGGACATTGCTCTCAGACACATGAACATTGCTCTCTGACACCTGGACAATGCTCAATGATGCCTGAAAGACATTCTGACACCTGGACATTTTCCTTTGACACCTGAACATTACCCATTTAGACCAAGACATTGCTCTTTGACACCCAGACATTACTTTTTGACACCTGGATGTTACTCTTTGACACCTGGACATTACTCTTTGACATATGGATGTTACTCTTTGACACAAGGACATGTTACTCTTTTACACTTGGACCTTTGCTGTTTGACATCTGGACATTATTGTTTGACACCCGGATGTTACTGTTTGACACCCGGACTTTACTGTTTGACACCCAGACATTACTGTTTGACACCTGAACATTACTGTTTGACACCCAGAAGTTCCTCCTTGACACCTGGACATTCCACTTTGACACTTGAACATTCCTAATTGACCAGAAGTTCATCTTTGACAACCAGATGTTCCTTTGACAACTGGACATTCCTCTTTGATACTCAGACATTCCTATGTGACACTCATATGTTCCTATGTTACACCCAGGCAATCCTCTGTGGCACCTGGGCATTCATCTGACAGCTAAACATTGGACATTCCTATGTGACAGCTGGGCATTCATTGGTAACAGCTGGATATTCTTGTGACAACTTGACATCCCACTGTGACACTTGGCCATTTTTGTGACACCTTGACCATTAACCATTGACATCTGAACATCACTCATTGACACCTGGATATCACAAGTTAACACTGGAAGATTATTTTGACCTGTACATCACTCTTTGACACATGTACAGTATATAACTCTTTGCTACCTGAAATCACTCTTTGAGGCCTGAACATTACTTGTTGATACCTGGACATTACTCATTGACTCTTGGACATTAATTTTTGACAACTGGACATTACTCTTTGACACGAACATTATGGTTTGACACCCGTCCATTACTCTTTGACACTCAGGCAATAGCATAGTCACCAAGGCATTAGTCTTTGACACCCAGACTTTATTCTTTGACACTCGGACATTAGACTTTTACATTGAACATTACTCTTTGATACTGGATGTTATTCTTTGACACCTGGATGTTACACTTTGAGACCTGGATAATATTCTTTGAAACCTGGGCGTTACTCTGACACACATGGGCTACTGTTGGCAACTAGACATTACTATTTTACACTCAGATATTACTGTTTGACACCCAGACATTACTGTTTGACACATGGACATTACTGTTGAAACCTGGACATTACTGTTTGGCACTCGGATGTTCCTTTCAATCATGGACATTCCTCTTTGACAATGGCTGTTCCTCTTTGACACCAAGATGTTCATATTTGACATCCGGATGTTCATATTTAACATCCAGATGTTCCTCTTTAACACTTGGACATTCCTCTGTGACACCCAGACATTAGTCTTTGGCAGCTTGACATTCCTTTGTGACATCTGGACATTCCTGTGACAGCTGGGAATTTTTCCGTGACATCTGGACATTTTTCTATGATGGCTGGACATTCTGCTGTGATTGCTGAAGATTCCTCTGTGACAGCTGGGTATTCCGGTGACAACTGGACATTCCTCCATGCCACATTTATAATTAAACTTTCATTCCTTGGCATCACTCTTTGACACCTGGACATCATTCTTTGACACCTGGACATCACTCTTTGATACCTGGACATCACTCTCTGACACCTGGACATCAATGTCAGACAACTGGACATTACTCTTTGACATTGGTACATTACTTTCTGAAACCTGTACATTACTCTCCAGCACCTGCACATTCCTCTCTGACACCTAGACATTCCTCTCTGACATGTTGACATTCCTCTCAGACACATGTACATTCCTCTCAGACAACTGGACATTCCTCTCAGACACTGGGACATTCCTCTCAGATATCTGGACATTCCTCTCAGATACCTGGACATTCTTCTCAGACATCTGGCATTCTCAGACACCTGGGCATTCCTCTATGATACCTATACATTCTTTTCACACATGTGGACATTCCTCATACACCTGGACATTCCTCTCTTACATCAGGACATTACCCTTTGACACCTGGACATTACCCTGATACCTTGACATTATCCTGTGACACCAGGAAATTACCCTTTGACACCTGGAAATTCCTTGGTGACAGCTGCCTTTCTTCTGCATCAGCCAGACAATCCTCTGTGACAGCTGGACATTCCTTTGTGACAGAAATGCATTCATCTGTGACCATCAGACATTTCTCTGTGGAAGTAGTACAGCTGGACATTTCTCTGTGACAGTTGGACATTAATCTGTGAAAGTGGGGCATTCTTCTATGACACATGGACATTACTCTGTAATACCTGGACAATTAAATTTTGACTCATGGATAACACTCAACACCTAGTCATCATAATTAACACCAGAACATCACTCTTTGACAACTGGACATTATTCTTTGACACCTGGACATTTACTCTTTAATAGGACATTAATCTGACACCTGGACATTACTCTCTAACAGCTAGATAAACCTCTCTGATGCCTGGACATTACTCTCTGACACCTGGTCATATCTCTGATACCTGAAAATTTCTTTCTGACACCTGGACATTCCTCTCCGACATTTGACATTCCTCTCAGACACCTGGACATTCCTCTCAGACACCTAGACATTCCTCTTAGATGCCTGGATATTCCTTCAAACATCACTCTTTGACACCTGACATCACTCTTTGATACCTGGATATCACTCTTTGATGCCTGGACATTAGACTTTGACACTTTACATTACTCTCTGACACCTGAACATTACTCTCTGATGCCTGGACCTTGCCCTTTGATGCCTGGACTTGGATCTTATACCTGGACATTGACTTCTAATGCCTGGACTTTGCACTGACACTGGGACATTGCTCTGATACCTAGACATTGCTCTATGATGGCTGAGCTTTCTTTCTGATGCCTGGATATTACTCTCAGATGCCTGAACATTTCTCTGTCACCTGGACATTACTCTGACACTTGGACATTGCTCTCTGATACATGGACATTGCTCTCTGACACCTGGACATTGCTTTCTGACACCTATACATTGCTCTCTGACTCCTGGACATTGCTCTTTGATACCTGGATGTTGCTCTCTGACACCTGGACACTACACTCTGATGCTGGACATTACTCATTGATACCTGAACATTACACATTGACTCCTGTGCATTACTCTTTGACATCTGGACATTACTGTTTGACATCCAGATATTATTGTTTGACACCTGGACATTAGTGTTTGACACCTGGATGTTACTGTTTGAAACCTAGATGTTACTGTTTGAACCAATACATTCCTCCTTTACACCCAGATGTTCCTCTTTGATACCCAGATGTTACTTTGACATCTTGACATTGCTCTTTTCAACCAGTCATTCCTCTTTTCAACTGAACATTCCTCTTTGATACCCAGATGTTCTGAGACACCCATACAATTGTCTGAAAGCTGTGCATTCCTTATGGCCACTGGGAATTCCTCTTTTACACCTGGACATTCCTCTGACACCTGGCCATTCCTCTGTGACCTGGACAATTAAAATTTCACTCCTGGAACATCACTCTTTGATACATGGGTATCACTTGGTGACACATGGGCATTACTTGGTGGCACCTGGGCATCACTTGGTGACACCTGGACAACACTCTGACAACTGGACATTACCCTGGCAACTGAGCATTACTCTTTGAAGAATGGGCATTACTCTTTGAACCTGGACATTTCTCTATGACAACTGGACATTAATCTGTGATTGCTGGACATTCCTTTGTAACACCTGGACATTTTTCTGTGATATCTGGACAATTAAACTTTAGTACCTGGATATCACTCCATGACACCTGGACATTACTTGTGGACAAATGGACATCACTTTGATACCTGGACATTACTCTCTGACACCTGGACATTCATTTGATACCTGGACATTCCTTTCAGACACCTTGACATTCCTATCAGACACTTGGACATTTCTCTTCGACACTTGGACATTCCTCTCAGACACCTGGGCATTCCTTTGATACCTGAACATTCCTCTCAGACACTGGACATTCATCTCAGAGACTTGAACATTCATCTCAGACAACCTGGACATTCCCTTCAGATACCTGGTCACTTCTCTCAGACACCTGGACTTTTTTCAGACACCTGGACTTTAGTCTCTGACACCTGGACATTACCCTGTGATACTTGGACATTAACCTTTGACACCAGGACATTACACTGAAACTACTCTTTGCCATTTGAACATTACCCTTTGACACCGGGACATTACCTTTTGACACCTAGACATTACTCTTCAACAGCTGGACATTAATTACTCTTTGACACCTGGACATTAATAACTTTTTGATACCTGGAGATTACTCCTTAATAGCTGGATATTACTCTTTGACTCCTGGGAATTACTCTTTGCCACCTAGACATCCTTCTCTGACACCTGACATCACTTTCTGACACCTGGACATCACTTAATGACACCTGGCCACCACTCTGACACCTGGACACTACTCTTTGACACCTGGACATCACTTTTTGACACCTGGACATCATTATTTGACACTTAGGCATCACTCTTTGATGCCTGGACTTTATTCACTGATGCCAGGATATTACTATCTGATGACTGGAGATTCCTCTCTGATGCCTGAACATTTGCTCTCTGATTCCTAGCCACTGCTCACTGATTCCTGGCCACTGCTCACTGATTCCTGGCCACTGCTCACTGATTCCTGGCCACTGCTCACTGATGATTTGCCATTGCTCTGTGATGCCTGGCCATTGCTCTCTGATGCCTGGACATTGCTCTCAGATGCCTGGACATTGCTCTCCAACAACTGGACATTCCTCTCAGACAAATGGACATTCTTTTCAGATACTTGGACATTCCTCTCAGATACTTGGATATTTCTCTCTGACACCCAGACATTACTCTGACACCTCAACATTAATTACTCTTTGACACCTGGGCATTACTCTTTTAATACCAGGTCATTACCCTTTGACACCTGGTTATAACATTTTGACACCTGATAATTACATTTTGACACCTGGGCTTACACTTTGACATAAGCCATCACTCTTTGACACCAGGCCATCACTCTTTGAAACCTGGACATCACTCTTTGATGCCTGGACAGTACACTTTCACATTTGTACATTACTCTCTGACCCCTGGACATTACTCTCTGATTTCTGGACATCACTCTTTGATGCCTGGACTTGGCTCCAATACCTGGACATGGCCCTCTGATGCCTGGACTTTGCATTGACACCTTGACATTGCTCTGATGCCTGGACATTGCGCTATGATGGCTGTACTTTGCTCTCTGATGCCTGGACATTACTTCAGATGCCTGAAAATTGCTCTGTCACCTGGATATTGCTGACACATGAACATTGCTATATGACACCTGGACATTGCTCTCTGACACCTGGAGATTGCTCTCTGATGCCTTTGACACTTGATACCTGGGCATTGCTCTCTGACACCTGGACATTGACTCTCTGAGGCTGAACATTACTCATTGACACTTGGACATTACTCGTTGACACCTGGACAGTACTCTTTGACATCTGGACATTACTGTTTGACATCCAGACATTATTGTTTGACACCTGGACATTACTGTTTGACATCTGGGCATTACTGTTTGACACCCGGACATTATTGTTTGATACCCGGACACTACTGTTTGACACCCAGATGTTACTGTTTGACCCATACATTCCTCTTCGACAACCAAATGTTCCTCTTTGCACCCAGATGTTCCTTTGACATCTTGACATTACTCTTTTAAACCAGTCATTCCTCTTTTCAACTGAACATTCCTCTTTGATACCCAGATATTCTTCTGTGACACCCGGACATTTGTATGTAACAGCTGGACAATCCTCTGTGACTGCTTATAATTCCTCTTTGACACCTGGACATTTCTCTGTGACACCTGGACAATTAAACTTTTACTCCTGAAACATAACACTTTGATACCTGGATATCACTTGGTCACATCAGGACATCACTTAGTGACACCTGGACACAATCTGACATCTGGACATTACTCTTTGAACAATGGATATTACTCTTTGAACAAGGGACATTACCATTTGAACTTGTAAATTCCTCTGTGACAGATGGACTTTTCTCTGTGATTGCTGGACATTCTTTTGCAACACCTGGACATTTTTATGTGATACCTGGACAATTAAACTTTCATACCTGGATATTACTCTTTGACACTTGCACATCACATGGTGACACCTTGACCTTACTTGTGGACACATGTACATCACTTTGATACCTGGATATTACTCTCTGACACCCAGACATTCCTCTGATACCTGGACATTCCTACTAGACACTTGGACATTTCTCTCAGACACTTGGACAATCCTCTCAGACACCTGGGCATTCCTCTGACACCTGGACATTCCTCACAGACACTGGACATTCCTCTCAGATACCTTGACATTTCCTTCAGACGCATGAACACTTCTCCCAGACACCTGGACTTTTTTCAGAGGTGGACATTACCCTTTGATACCTGGAAATTAACCTTTGACAACAGGACATTACACTGACATCTCAAAATTATCATTTCACACCTGACAATACCCTTTGACATTTGAACATTATCCTTTGACACCTGGACATTACCCTTTGACACCCAGACATTACCAACAGCTGGACATTAATTACTCTTTGACACCTGGACATTAATTACTTTTTGACACCTGTACCTTACTCTTTGACACCTGTGCATTACACTTTGACACATGGTATTACTCTTTGACACCTAGGCATTACTCTTTGACACATGGTCATTTCTCTTTGAAACCTCAGTATTAGTCTTTGAGAACTGGATATCCTTCTCTGACACCTGACATCACTCTCTGACACCTGGACACTACTCTTTGACACTTGAACATCACTCTTTGACACCTGGACATCATTATTTGACACCTGGACATCATTATTTGACACCTGGACATCATTATTTGACATGTAGGAAGCGCTCTTTGATGCCTGGGCTTTATTCTCTGATGCCTGTACATTACTCTCTGATGCCTGTACATTACTCTGTAATAAATGGATATTACTCTTTGACACCTAACAATCCTTTCTGATGTCTGGAGATTCCTCTCTGATGCTTGAAGATTCCTCTCTGATGCCTGGACATTGCTCACAGATTCCTAGCCACTGCACACTGATTCCTGGCCACTGTAATTGATGGTTTGCCATTGCTCTCTGATGCCTGGCCATTGCTGTCTAATGCTTGGACATTGCTCTCAGATGCCTGGACATTGCTCTCAGATGCCCTGGACATTGCTCTCCAACAATTGGACATTCCTCTCAGACACTTGGACATTCTTCTCAGACACTTGGACATTCCTCTGAGACCCCTGGACATTCCCTTCAGATACCTGAACATTCCTCTCAGACATCTGAACATTTCTCTCTGACACTCAACATTAATTACTCTGACATCTGGGCATTACTCTTTTACACAAGGTCATTACTCTTTGACACATGGGCATTACTTTTTGACACCTTGGCATTAGTATTTGACACCTGGACATCCTTTTCAGACACCTGAATATCACTAACTGAAATCTAGACATCACTCTCTGAAAACTGAGCACCATTCTAACACCTGGAAATCACTCTTTGACACATGGACATTATTTATTGACACCTGGGTATTATTATATGACACCTGGACATCACTCTTTGAAACTGGACATCATTCTTTGACACTGGGCCATCACTCTTTGAGACCAGGCCATCATCTTTTGACACCTGGACATCAGTCTTTGACACCAAGACACCAATATTTGACATGTGGACATCACTCTGACGCTTACACATCACTCTGACAACTATACATCACTCTTTGATGCCGTGGCATCACTCCAACAATGAAAAATTATTCTTTGACACTTGGACATCACTCTGTGATGTCTGGACATTAATCTCTGACACCTAGACATTACTCTCTGATGCATGTACATTCCTTTCTGATGCCTGGACATTCCTTTCTGAAACCTGTAGATTCCTCTCTGATGCCTGGACATTGCTCACTAATGCCTGAACATTGCACTCAGATGCCTGGACATTGTTCTCAGATGCCTGGAAATTGCTCTCAGATGCATGGACTTTGCTATATGATGACTCAACATTACTTTCTGACTCCTGAACATTGCTTTCTGACACCTGGACATTGCTCTATGACACCTGAACATTGCTCTCTGACACCGGCACATTGCTCTTTGACACAGGGACATTGCTCTTTGGCACTGAGACATTGCTTTTTGACACTAGGACATTGCTCTTTGATACCTGGACATTACTCATTGACACCTGGACATTACTAGTTGACTCCTCAACATTACTCATTGACACATGGACATTATTCTTTGACACCTGGATATTATTATTTGACAACTGAACCTTACTCTTTGACACCTGGCCATTACTCTTTAACACCTGGACATTACTCTGACATCTGGGCATTACTCTGACACCTGGATATTACTGACACCTGGGACATTACTCTAACACTTGGACATTGCTCTTTGACACTCTGACATTACTCTTTGACATCTGGATATCACTCTTTGGCACATGGACATTACTCTTTGACATAGATGCAGGGCATTATTCTTTGACACCAGGACATTACTCTTTCACACCTGAACATTACACTTTGACATCTGGACTGTTACTAAAGACTGTTACACAAGACTGTTACTCAAAACTATTACTCAAAACTATTACTCAAATCTATTACTCAAGAATATTACTCAAGTCTATTACTCAAGACTATTACTCAACACAATTACTCAAGACTAATACTCAAGACCATTGTTCAAGACAATTATTCAAGACATACAAATCTATTACTCATCTATTACTCAAGACTATTACTCAAGACCAAAGCCTCCACAAGGAGGGGTGG
>PXIH01S0005290.1:2822-16062 GCA_003024985.2 Euperipatoides rowelli | reverse complement strand
TTGGGGCAAAGTGGGTATAATATATTGTTGGAGTTAGGGTAAGGTTAGGACTGTTGATTATCATAGGGTTGGGGAAAAGTGAGTTTAATACAAAGTTCAGGGTTAGGGTAAGGTTAGGATTGTTGATTATCATAGGGTTGGGGCAAAGTGGGTCTAATACGTAGTTGGAGTTAGGCTTCAGGGTAAGGTTAGGACTGTTTGATTATCATAGGGTTGGGATAAAGTTAATACATAGTTGGAATTAGGGGTTAGGGTAAGGTTAGGACTGTTGATTACCATAGGATTGGGGCAAAGTGGGTTTTATACATAGTTGGAGTTAGGTTTCAGAGTTGGGTTAGGACTGTCATTATCATAAGGTTGGGGCAAAGTGGGTTTAATACGTAGTTGGAGTTAGGATTCAGAGTTAGGGTAAGGTTAGGACTGTAAATAAAAATATTGGACAGATAACGGATCCTGACCAGAATTTGTAAAATGGAAGAAACCAGTTCAGATTATTTAATTATAGAGAAAAAAATAGTATTAACATCATTTTAAAAAGAACACATTTCTTCTGGCTGAAAGTAAAAATGTGTATAAGATCGGGTAATTACATTTAGATTTTATTTTTATAAGAGGGCACTTCTGCAGAATTATTTTTAGAGCGTTTATTTATTTATTTTGTTTGTTTCAAAGGAATTGTGGATTTTTATCTTAATTTCATTATTTTTTTGCAGTCAAAATCTTAAAACCAATTTAAGCCCAACTCCTACCACTTAATTAAACAACTTCACCCTCACCCTATGATAATCAATAGGTGCAAAAACCTTTGTGGCTAAATTTTAATAATTTTTACAACCTTCTGTTAATCCAGCCAATAATTATACAAGATGGTACTTCAAGTTCAGATTATTAATTTACGGAGGTAAGCGATCGATTGTTTGTAAAATCAGATTTAGGAATTTCCCAACCATCAGATTCCATGTAAATTGTCCTATACTTCATTATGGATATTTATAGTTTTAGTAAATTTAATTTACTAGATGTATTGAAGTTATTACAAACTAACAATTTATTATAAACTAAGTTGACACTCTTTAATTTCGCGGCAGATATAAAAATTTGAAAAATTCCCCAGAAAATACTAAAAATACCGAATAAAAATAAATTTCAAATGTCGAATAAATCTCAAAAATCGATGTATAGATTTGAATAAATTTCAAATCGTGGACGTTAATAAATGTTGAGGCATTGTTTAATTAAATTCCAAGATGGCATCAGGTGAGAGTTAATCCTGAAGTTATGCCGGTATTATTACAATTTTAATACACTTCCACGAGCGTCATTCATGGCCTGGAGCACATCGTCCATATTCAATTTATCATATTTTGTCCAACATCTCTTTGGAAGTGCCAATGATAACGTGTTATAGGCTACTCATCTTCAATATTGTGGCATCAGACAATGATGTTGAATAAACTTTCTCCTTGACACCACAGGAAACGTCTCAATGGGTTATATCTGGTGATTGTGGTGCAATGGTGTCAGTTGGTCTCAATCTATCCATTTGTAAGGAAAAACAGCACGAAGGAAATCTTGAAAAAATTAATCCTCAATGTTATGGTGAATTGTTCTGCTGGAAAATCAACAAAGGTTGTCCAACTGCGGTTTAACAAAAACCTGCTGCATGTCCAGCTTGGCTATTAAGGGTTCTAAAAAAAAGTCTACATGACACTGTTAAAAACAATGAAAGTTTACAAATTCAAATACATTTTGCCATCAACGTTTTGCTGCTGCCAATAACATTTTTTAATATATTTTCATAATGAAGGAAAAATTTTCTGTACTTCGTGTAGAATTATTGTTCAAGATATCCTAATAAAGAAAAACCCCTTTAGTCCAAACCTCTCTAAATCGAAAATCTGGCTAGTTCGAATGCAAAAATCTTAAATATTTTTCAGTCTCCACTCATCATACTAAACAAAAGTAATAACATTAAAATAATAAAAGGAATAAAGATATCATACAAAAGGGTACAACACAAAGAGGAAAAAAAAGAAGACATCTAAGCATTCAAAATGAAGTGATAATATAGAAATTCTGTAACAGTCTGAACACCTTGACAGTCCCAACAGATCTTAGTCCTAATTAATTTGGACTGGAGGGGTTTTACTGTATTATGTGCCTATGACACTAATACATACAGTATACATCTGTTTTAGAGCATCAGTACAAAGCAAAAATATTAAAAACTACAAAAGTGGACTTGCGCCTGCGCAAGCAGCCTGCGCAAGCAGTAATGGCGGCTCATAGTTTTATTTGCTACATCGCCTGATATTACTTTGTTTTTGTCATTTTTACGAATAAAATTATTGTATACTTAATCGATAAGGGCGTTTTACCTAAGGATATTGATTTGAAGAACCTATTTCTTGGATACTTTTGGTCAACTTATTCCTATACTGTTGAGTTTCATGCCTCATAATGGAAACCAGACGGGGTCCAGTTAGTTTTCTTGAATGGTTATTCATTTGTTTTCTTTTGGATTAATATTTTATGAAGATTATATTTCTGATGACTCATGTTTCAGTCAAAATAAATAACAATTTAAATTGTTTTGATCATTTATTGAAGATAATAATTTTATGATTTTCTGTTTTGCGCCATAATTAATAACGTTTTTTCCTGAGCGCTTTGTTTGATGTTTAAATTGGATAGTTTCTTATCCTCGTTACAAGTGTTAGTTAATTTATTGAATGAATTAATAAAGAGACTTTTTAGCTTCTACTGCATAGTTGTACTTTGAATGCTCATTGACTCTTCTGTTTGAAATATTTTGAATGGATGATTAACAACGAGAATTTTCTACTTCAATTTTTTTCTCATGGGATTTATCATAATAATTTCACATTCAATTTGAATCATTTATCATTATAAATAATTTGATATTTGAAATATTTGGAACTTCATTTTTCCATTGATATATAATTAGTTATTTCGTTCATATTGTATATAATAAAGATGTATATTTTGTTTTTGATTTTTATTAAAGTATGTTGGAGGGGTGTAATTCCTCCACCCCCCAAAAAAAAAATTACATAAGTGCATGATATAATGTTAAAATACTTACACAAATGAGATAAGCGAGCCAACAAAAATTTGAAATATTAAAAAATGATTTTACTACAATGAAGTTAAATAAATTTGTATTTATAGCTATAAAAACAATGATCATAATTATAATTTGAAAATTTCCATAAACTTAGCATAATTAGAAGACTTGAATCAACAATCATAAAAATAATTACTCATTGATAAACTAAGTTTAGTTTCAAAGTCAAATAAATAATTTAAAAGTCAATATTTTTTTAATAACAAGAATTTATTTCTTAGCATAGATTTTAATATAAGAGAAGGTTTGAAATTAAAATAAAGGTAGGCTAAGTGTTTGTTACTATATTTACTGTGTTAAATCTAAATCTATTTATCTAGAGTAAGGTAGTTTAGGACTAGGATTGCTCCTAGTTACTTGTCGTATATTTTACATAAAAATAAACTTTGATGTATGGCCTCATGGCCCTTGGCTTTTAGTAAAATTATTTTATTTTTACCAAACGACTGTTTGAATACAATTTTTAGTTTTTTTAAAAAAAAAAAATTACAAATTATTCTATTTAATATGCAATTTGGATAAAATAGAATCCCATCCGATCATTCATCTGATTAAAGTTAAAAATTATTCAAAGTAAATAGAAATAACGACATGTAGGGTTAAACTTTTCAAAAGAAAATTTCAATTATTATGGAGAAGTTTACAAAACATTTACACAACTTTTAAGAAACATTCAATACACAACAAAATATGCTAAAAAGATGATAGACCTAAATAAACGTATTAGAGACTGCCAAGCAATTTAGCGAAAGCGATCAGCTAGTAATAAGGTGGAAACAAGAGAACCAGCCAGAAATAAAGGAGAAACAAATGATAAATACCCGGTTAGTAATAAAGTGGAAACAAACGAGAAAGAGGCCAACTAACAATGTGAAAATGAAAGAGCAGAGACTGGACAATAATAAATGAAAACAGAGAGACTGTGCATAAATAAAATGAAAACAGGAAGAGGCAGATCGGTCATGATGGAAATGAAATTAAGATACCGTGACAGTCTTAATAAAAATGGAAGAATGAAGAGGGAAACTGAAGAGTTGGCCAGCCAGAAGCAAAGTTGTTTAATGGATATATAGTTACTGTATAGCCTATATAAAATCAAATAAAATTTCCACGGCTGTCCATAGATGTCGCTGTATCCGTCATTTTTGACAGGCTTTTAAACTAGTCTAACTATAATAAAGAGCAAGTTTGGTCATGATGTCAGTCTCGCTGATCGGCCATCCTCGGCGAGCCGATGACACCCAAAGATGTTTTCGCTCTATTTTCTGTCCATAGATGTCGCTGTATCCGTCATTTTTGACGAGCTTTTAAACTAGTCTAACTATAATAAAGAGCAAGTTTGGTCATGGTGTCTGTCACACTGCTCGGCGAGCTGATGACATCCAGAAGATGTTTTTGCTCTATTTCTGTCCATAGATGTTGCTGTATGTAATTTTTGACAGCTTAATATGGCCTAAGTTATACTTACGGTATATGATATTTCATTCAAAGAAAGTAAATGAAGCTCTCACCTGGCTCCCCATATGATCCAATCTTTAATTATAAGCTACATTGTTAAGCTAAAATTTATCAATTTGAAAACAAAAATTGTCAATACTCTGCACTATTAGCAGAGTCCCCACATCCTAACAGTGGCTCCGGGACTGAAAATCCAGGGAGGGGCCCTCACCACTCCCTTATATTTTTGATAAGCTTTTTTTGGGGGCTGTTAAGTATGAGGTGTGCCAACTATGTAGTATCTTATGTACTTTGACAATCTATTGGGCCCCTCTCTGGCCCAGGTCCTGGGCCTAGAGCCCTATCCAAACCCTTCCCCTTGTGAGGGCCCTGACTATTAGTTCAAAGGGGTAGTGGCAATAGCCATTGCGATGGGTTTTAGTGTACCAAATTCTTAGCTATTTCATTTATTTAAAAGCAATACAATTTTATATAGAGAAATATAAATTTAAAATATATTTTGTATGAACAAATTTTTATGAATTCAGAAGAGTTAAATGTGTCTATAAATAAATAAATAAATTTTAAAGCAAAACTTTATTTTTTTTAACAAAGCATTTTATTATAAATCTATGAATTTCAATTTGGCCCATTCCATGATAAAGAAAAAATATAATATCACAATTTCCCAGAAGATGGCAGTATTAACCATGACAAATTTATTGAATGGCTTTATAAAAGATTCCAGGCTACGCAAAAGTACCCGAGTTAAAACCACAATCGCCAGGTGGAAGATCTTTAAATGTTATATACATCCTAAAAAAAAAAAATACATGCTTCAAGTTTTTTTTAAGATGAAAAAGGGTGGAGAATAAAGCAATAAACTATAATAAACTAACACTTTTAACTTTATTCAGATATCAATGCAATAGTCAGAATTAAAACAGCATGAAAACTAGACCTGTTATTATTTTTATTTTTTCAATATTCACATTTTTTATTTACTCTTTAAGTACAAAAAAAAAAAAGAGTTGTGATAAACTAAATACCGTATTGTAGATCCTGGTTACAAATTTTGGCTTTCTACTATATAATTATAATGCAAATTGCATCAAAATAATTCACAAATAAGAAAAAAAAAATTTAAAAATACCAAAAAGGCAATAAAAAAAAAGGGCAAAATCTTTAAATATTTATTTAAAGTTACAGTAATTACCAAGGCTTTTTTAATCTTTGTCAATTTAGTTTTATTTTGCACCCAAAAATTTATATTTAATTCATCAAATTGTTTCTATTTCATTTAAAAAGGTGTTAAAATCTAAATTTTATACAAAGTTAGAAAAGTCTAATAACGTCCTCTATTATATCATCTTAAATGACATCATCTATTTACATCATCTAAAACACAAGTATAGTGTCTGGATCTCAGACCTACCATTGTCATACAGCCCAAAAACGGCCAATCAGCGGTCGGCTTGCATTCTATCAGCAAGCCAATCTCTGATTGTCTGTTAGTTTATTTAAGTTGGAGTTAGGATCAGTATAAGGTTGAGGTTAGTATGATTGTCTAATAAGCTGCATGGCAATGGTGGTCTGAGATCCAGACACTAGTAATCAAAGAAACACTTGATGTCGTCTTTGATTTGTGTTCAAGATGCCGTAATCAGACATTTCCAACATCGTATAAAACTTAGATTTTAATACTTTTTTAAATTAAATAAGAATTTGATGAATTAAACACATTATTTTAGCAAAAAACAAAACAAAACTTCCAATGTTGAAAATAGTATTAATCAACATCCTTCAAAATGATTAGGTAACAAATGGAAACATAAAAATATGTCCAACATGGCGTATACAGTAGGCTATTATTCAAAACCTATAGCATAGTACCAAGTTAGGCATTGAACACATTGAGATAAAATTAGTGGGTGCCAAATATAAAGCAACTATTCGGCATATATAGCTTTAGACATAACTGTTCAGAATTTGTTAAAATCTGATTTTCATTCGCATCAGTTACATTTCACATTTAGAATTTTATATACATGGTATCCAAAATTTATTCACCGAATTAAGAAACTTAATACAGAAAACACTATAAAAGATAATGAAAAACCTACACATTAGTAACTAAGTTTTTTCCCCAAAATAAATGTGTAGTGCGCACTGACCTCCAAGCACAAAATTGGCCGGTTTTCCTTCGTCGAACCAACCATCAACTCAAACACCTATCTCGATATGCTACAACTCTTCTCTGTTCTGTAACTAGAAGACATGCAGTCGAACGTTTATTCCCGGAAGGATGGAGTACCCCACACAGGGACATGCAGGTGTGTAATTTAGTCGACAAAACAAATTCCCGAATCATTGGATCATTCAAGACGGACCAATTGTATGGCTACAAAAGTCAAATGACAACATTTCCTTGATTTCTTTCTGCGGGGTCGCATAAAGCATCAAGTGTATGCAAAGCAGATAGCTAGCGTGGAGGAATTATGGGATAGAGTTTTCCAGGCATTGAAACCACAGTAATCAAGATGTTTAACAACATTTGGAGAGAAATCGAGTACAGACTAGATATTTTTAGAGCTGCTGTAAGCAGAACATGTGGGAAGTTTACTAGTAACATCAAAAATGTTTGTAAAAAAAAATTTTTTAGTTTAACAATGTGGAGTTAAAAGCGTTTTTCAATATCTGTTAAGAGTTTTTTTCTCCATCAAGTTTTTTTAATAAGGTAAATTACGGACATCCTGGCTATGTTTTTTAAAAAATCTCCGAGCTTGAGCTCAGAGTAACTGTACATGTCACGGAGAACTAACAGAATATAAACAGAGTGAGACAGAGTCAGAGATTGTTAAAATACGCTAACAGAGAAAGAAGAAAAATAGTACAGTAAAAAAAAGCCTAAATTTAGCTAGACATATCACCTGAACATGCTTTTAAAGGTCAGACAGAAAAAAACGGCATCCTTTGGACACATGATGTCTGGGTTAAACATTTAAAGACACCGTTCTTGCTATCTATGTCACCAAGACAGAGACGGTAGCTGTTGCTATCTCACTGACTGGAAACAATTCATTTTTCAGCATTTATTGTGGGTACTTCTCCAAATCCATGCTTTTACTGGTACTTCTCCAAGTTCGTCAGACATTATTAAAATCCGTTAATAAAGCATGCCCAGATTTTTTTAAAGTCCAACTTCTCCTGATTCAGAGCATTCTCTATATAGTTATTCGAGAACTCGGAGATTTTTAAAAAAACGTAGCCCCTGTATTTCGTTATATAAATTACGAGGTATCGTATAGTAAAACTGAATCAGCTGTGCAGTACATTTATGATGATGAAAATATATAAAATGCGAAATCTGTTTATTTATTTTGCTACAAAACACTAAATGTTTTTAAAATAAATAACAAATAATAATTTCCAAAAAATAAATGCTAAATCATCATCTTTTGAAATGTCATTTATTTATTTCCATCAATGTGTATAAATAAAATTTACACCACCATCCACCTTTTTTTTTTTTTGACAGTTTATACTATACTCCAAGTCACAAAAATATATTCATGAAACGCTAGTACAAAATCATCCCATTTAGCCAACTATTGGAATTTCAAATTTCCCCTTCTGTTTGTTTGAAAAAAATATATTCTTTTTTTAATCATTTACTGTTGAATCTTTTTTTAAATTGCAATTATTATTTTATAAACTGAAATATAAAAAAAATAACAAACAATATAAATAGCTTATGTGCATATATGCGTGTGTGCATGTCTGCCTGTGTATAAGCATATACGATGAGAAATGTGGCTTATACGAGGTGCTGGTGGATGCTTGTAAGGATTAATTTCACCCTATTTTGACAATACCNATCAAGAATCTGTATCGTAGCATACAAAGCTTCTTCCAGATTGGTACGCTGAAATCTAACATCCATTAAGATTAGAACCATCCTCTACAATATTATTAGGCTCTGCGCTAGAATTCCCACTTCCAATCACACAGGTATCAATCACCTAACACCAGTAATCGAGAGTTAGCTACTGATTATTATAAAAAAAATTGTGAATTTAATAAGTTATGTTAAAACTAAGGAACACAAAATATACAAGTTACATTAATAGAATGCTTAAGACATTAAAAGTTGCAATCAATAGTGTAATTATAGAAATCGTAAATAAAAATATGAAGAATTAAAAGCATCTCATCAGAATAGAAGAGACAAGGGAAAGTAGACATGTTCGTGTGTTGCATGATGGGAAATCTAAGGTCCTAACCCTCGTCTAAATAAGTGCAACAGTATCATTTTTCCTCCAAACAAAATGATAAATGAGCAGGTGGCTTATATGAGCATGGAATAGCTCAGGGATGGCAAATAGGCACCACGGGTGCCGAAGACGGCACTTTAAGAGATTTTGGCAGCACGGCAGACTGGACAGACACAAAAATTTTAAAGTTTAAAAATCTCCGCTGCCAAAAAAAAAAAACTCAATCAAATCTTTCATAAGGGAAACAAAATGTCTATACAAGACAAAAAAAAAAAAAACAACATTAAACCTTTCAAAAGGGTAATAAAACGTCCATACGGACAAAAAAAAAAGCCTGTCAAAAATATGAAACGTAGGCACTCATATATCGATACTTTTTCCAAAATGACATCAATATTTGTTCAATTTTGACACGCTGGACAAATACTATTTGCCATCCCTGGAATCGCTGCATAAGTAACCGAAGAAACAGGCTGAAGGTTGAGGGGTAACCGACCATTATTTTAAAGAGTAAAGCGTTAAAAATCCCAAGCTAAATTAAATTAATATAGGCCTACTTTTATATAGGATTTTCATAGGAACATACATTTTACCCATCACCCTCATGACCCACTTTCTGTCAATGGCTAAATCCACATAGATTTAGCCATTGGGAGTAAAAAAATTCTTTTTACTTATATATCGCTGTTGCTGACTAGCAAGCTCTGAATACTGTTCTATTTGGATTTCTAACAGGTATAATTATTAAGAGAAAGCCTGCTACCAAATATTTATTTTTACATTAACTCTACCAGATAAAAAAAACATCCATCACTAGGTTGATTAAATAATTATAATTTTTCATAAATTAAATTACCTGTTTGTATCAATGCCAAGATGCTTGTTGATGTGCTCAAAGAGAACTTTCGCGTGTTTTTTATTTTCAGAGACACCCAGCTTACCAATAGACATCAATTCACCATGGCCGCAAGGTTCAGAGTTCCCGTAGAATGTCATCACCTGGTCAGGAACAAAATGAACGCAGACATACTAGGAAGGGGAAAAAAAATTCAAAATTAGATTATCCTACAAATTTAAATTTTAATTAGCATAATAAATTTTAGATATTAAAAATGGATGCTCTAAATGGATTTGAGTATTCGTAAGAAAAAAACTGAAAATAAAAAACTTTAAAATAAATATTATTTATTCAGACATTTTAAGTACTAACTGTACCCATTTTGTATAGGTAGAATGTTAGAATCTTTAATATTTCTATCATGCTAATTGCTAAACAATATCATGATGTTGTACATTAGTGAATGAAATGATGCAACTCCCTGTTTTAAACAATGGAGATTTGAAGAAGTCTTAAGTTTTTTCATAAGAAGTTTGCACAAATCTTTTAACTGCAAGTTAGCCAGTTTTCATTAAATGATAAAAAAATGGTCTAAAATTCTTAAAAAAAAAAAAGGTAGGCCTATGATTTTCTTAAATAAACAGTAATACAGATGTTGACCATCATACCATTATTAGTTTAATCAAATATATTATAACGGTGGTTTTATTTATTGTTTATTATTATTTATTAATTGGTACTTTCAAGTGTATCTGGTTATTTCAGGGTGTAGTTATTTTCTTAATACGGAATTTACGAAACTAATGCTTTGTAAATGTCATATTAGCTTAGCATAGCAAATTACTGAATCTAATTATCTCCTGACATATTCATACCACTTGAACCTGCTAATTAATTATTCATTGTTAGTAAATTTGTACGTACGTTCTTCTTTTAATGTAAAAAGAGGAGTGTGCGTACAAATATTACTTATGTTCGCATATTAGAGGATACTAATCTCTAGCGAACAATCAGCTGTTATTTTTATTAAGATTTGTTTTATTATTGTAAGCTAGGGGAAGGCATTCCGAAGGTTCGTAGTCCCCTCCACGTAGAATTCACTACCATTAGGGTTTTCTGTTTTTTAATTTACAATAAAACAAGAATAATTATTTTATTTCTACCTGCCAATTTTTGTTTCTCGTCGTCATTATTTCACTTTCATCAACATGTAGTGCTTCTGTGAAAGCAGAAGAATTATAATATGCTGGTATGATCGAAATCATAAACTTGTATTGAATGCTAATTACTCACGGGAGGGGGAGCGGCATTATTTTAACTAAAAACATCCCGTACGGTATTTTAAAACTGTTCATTTATCTCGGTATATGGCAAAACATTTCTCATGTTTTTATTTAAAAGCTATCCTTATTGGATAACAATATCAAAGGTAAAGTCACATGGTATTGTCTAAGGATATTTTATCAAAAACCTAAGTACAGTACACAGGTAAATTTGTCATAGAACATTTAGCATCTACTGCACTGGTTAGTAAGTATTTCGGAAAAAAAAAAAATATTTTTCAATCAAACTTGTAACTGTCAGTCCTGTTGTATTGTATCTTAATAGTTTTAGACATTTCTGGCATTACAAATAGGTCTAATTAGCCTATAGGCCTATTAATTTTTTTTATATATGTTGGTATTACTAACCATCATTCTGCACTACCATCAGTGACGACATTTTAGTCATGTTAATGTCTGAACTGCCCAAAATTTGTATGGGCTGTCCTTGATATTTAAATTTAAACTATTGGTATTTATAACATTTTGACTAGGCAAAAATGGATTGGGGGGGGGAGGGATAATAAAATCTGACCATTAATATATTTCTATGTTTAACCATGTCTAACTTTGGCAGAAGATGGAACCAAAATTTAAAAAAAAAAAAAAAATTAAGATAATTAACCCTTGATCTATTAAACAAATGTATAAGACGATTTACCAAAAAGATATATGGTCTTAGATATTTAGATTACCAAAGTAGATTGAATTCTACAAGAATACAAACTCCTGAACAGAGAGCAATTCACAGGGATTTGATTAACACCTACAAGTGGTATAATGGGTCAAAAGGTTATCCTGATCTCTTTATTAAAAAGAATAGTAATGTTATGTGTAGATTTGATGATTTTTCTCTAGATAAGGAAATAGTGAATAAAAATGTCAGATTCATACTTTTTAAAAAATAGAGTTGTTAGACACTGGAATTTAATTCCTTTGTCAATTAAGCAGGCTAGTAATTTGAACACTTTCAAAAATGAAATGGATGCCTTTTTGAAGGGTTGTCCATTGTTTATGGAATTGATCTAGTTATATGAGAATATAAAGTAGTTTTTTTTTTTGTGTGTGTGTTGTTGACTTCATAATCTATTTTTGTATAATAGTTTTTTTTGTGTGTGTGATATTACATTACATATTTTATGATTTTTCTTAAATGTCAAATATTTTCTATATTGACACATTTTTATATTGAGTCCAAGCGTTTTTTATAGTTTTTTAATGTATTTGGTTATTGATGTTTGTATAATTATTCTGTTGTTTTGTGTTTAGTTAGTAGGCTATTTCTTGCTTTGTATTCAGATTGTGCATAAAAGTCTTTTGACTTCATAATGGTATTTAAATTAAATTAAAATAAAAAGGAGCCTATGTTTTGAATTAAAAGGTGTCCACTTTTTTGGATTCTTAAAATATGGCAACCCTACTTGGAGCATGAAAATCCACCGATTATATTTGTTATTAAGATTTATACAGTGGGAAATCATGTTATTAATATTTGGAAAATTAAGTTTTTTTTTTTTTTTTTTTCATGATATACTGTAATACAGTGGCAGGAGAAAAAAATTGTATCTTTTTCTAAATTGTTATATTTTGTTTCTTTCTCCATAGTATTTTCAATAATTTATTATTGTACCACTTACTAATTGACCTGGAAAAGCACCTTTAGGTGAAGGTCTACAAATTTAAAAAATAATTAAATTAGGTGTATTGAGTGCATAATTAACATATTTGTATGGTTGAGTGGAAAAAAGTTTAAGTGGTACAATAATAAATTAATGAAAATAACATGGAGAAATAAAAAAATATATAACAAAATACTAATCATGTAAACATATTCATAAACATACTGTACGTGTGCATAAGATGTCATATTAATTTATCATTATAAAGAAAAAACCGGTCCTCTACTAATTGCTCTTCAATGACATTTTTTTTTTGTCATAAGGGTTCAGAATTGGAAAAGCGCTTTTACAAGTTAAAGACCCTGTTCCTTCGATAAATTGATGAAGAACATTTATGCAGTTACTGTATTTCAAAACGAACACTAAAAGATGGGGAAAGCTTCCGGTCAGATTTTCTTCATAAATTATTATTAGTGAAGGTTTATTTATTCAGAAAAAAATGTCTTATAATTTATTAGGCTATTAATTTAATTTAATTTAAAGTATAGGGCATATAAGTCTTTATGACTTCTTAACCCAGAAAATCTAACTATTTATAAATT
>PXIH01S0005250.1:4502-14551 GCA_003024985.2 Euperipatoides rowelli | reverse complement strand
TGGACATTTTGTTTCCCTTTTAACAGATTTGATAAGCTATTTTTGTATGGACATTTTGTTTCCCTTTTAACTGATTTGAAAAGCTTTTTTTGGTTGTATGGACATTTTGTTTCCCTTTTAACAATTTGATAAGCTTTTTTTGGTTGTATGGACATTTTGTTTCGCTTTTAACAGATTTGATAAGCTTTTTTTTTTTTGGACTGTGGAGATTTGTAACGTTTAAGAACTCTGGCATGCTGACAATAATCTCTAAAATGCCATCTTCAGCACATGCGCATGAAGCTTATTTGTCATCCCTGTACTAAGCAAAATCTCATAATAAATCTGAAAATGACATTTTTAAATTTGTCCTAAAGATTTAATTTTTTAAGATATATGCTCTTTAATCACTATATATTTTAATAAACATATGATTTTTTATAAAAATATTAAAGTATATGAATAAAGGCAGAGTTATTAAGGATTTCAAATTTTAACTTTATTCAAATTTATGAATACTAGTAATCCAGTTGTCAAAATTTGACCAATAACAAAATTTCATTCACTCGCCATTTGTATCACATTTATAAAAGCCGCCACAACGTACACAATGAATGTTTTAATTTAATGTATTTGTAACATATATTATATATAAATTTTAACTTTCTTCACTCCTCCATATAAACTTTAACTCTGCCAAATCTCACACTCCTACGTGCGCGCAATATGCTTAATAAGGAGTACAAAGTTTTTCCTTCACGTATTAATATATAAAGATCTTTTATATCTAATACAGTAAAAGACCAAAAATCTTGATGCCAGAAATCCAGACTGCCTGAGAATCCGGACTCAATATTGGTGGCCATTTTGAAAATATTCACTATAAAAGTACTGTAAATAGTTCAATAATTTTGTGTTTTACGGTTTCCATTTGTCATATAAACAAAAATTAAATATTTATTTTGTATGAAATAACTTCCTTTTTCAATTGCTTGTTGTACTTTTATTTTGTAATAAAATTTAACCTGTTCATCTCTTCCTTATTCTTTCAAATTTAAATTTTAACAATACTGCCTGAGAATCCGGAAAAATCCAAACACCCAGACTGACCAAATCCCCAAGCAGTCCGGATTTTTGGACTTTTACTGTATATGGCTATACCTAAAATAATAGACTTTCGATGTTCTTTTTGTTCTAATTATATATATTTGATTTTACAAATGTGTTATTTCAGGAAATCAAACAATTTATAACTAAAATGCAAAGTTTATAACAATTCTTACATTTCCATTGATGTACATATACATGTTCTATATATCCAAAAACATATATGCAGAACAATTCCTGTATATCCAGAGACATATATCATGCATATGCACATTACATTTCCTAACACATTTTACTAAAAAATTTTGAATTTCATATCATTTGAAAGATAGAAAAGTTTTTTAATACAATTAAACTGTTATTAATAATAAACAGAAAAAAAAAAAAAACCTGGATATGCAGCACCATTTTTGTTTTTTGACCTGAAGTGGAAAAGGTTAAGTAATTTTTGTGTATGTGGGTGTATTGTATAACCATTGTTTGCCATATTGATATACTGTATGTGATTTGACACGTAACATCAGCCTTAAGCCTTAGCGTTGTAACTCAGTTAATACTATAGATTAGTGCTTCTCAATTGTTGTTCTCAGTCTCCAGGGCTCCCGAAATTATATAAGTAGGCCTAAAGTTCATTTTGTAAATTACTGGAATGATGGCAAATTTTTAAAGATAAATTATTACAATTACTATAAATTTTTATGTTAATACTCGTAGTTCAGGAGCAACAATACAAACACTTGCTGTAGATTTTATTTTCGTAGATCGGCTTACACACACAAAATGGCGTCTGTTTGTTTATGTTTTATCGATAATTGTATAACTTGATTTTACTAGCTTTCATGTTTATCGAAGAGATCTTAAATATTAAACATAATTTTAAATAACAAACAAATTACTATATTATTTGTATACGGTTTGTCTAACAAGATTTAAAGTACTGGTGGTTTTACACAAGATTGAATGTAAGAAGACTATATAATCATTGGTTGCATTGATTCTTAGCTTCATCATCTTTATTTTATTTTTTTAAAGATCTTCTTCATTTTCTCTTGATGAGATGATGAAATAAACACACATAATCAGCTAAAATAATTGTTTGACCTGATTACCTAATTGGCAAATACACTAAAATGTTGAGCTAATTAATTAAAATAATAATTAAGATTAATAATACTATAATTGAATAATACCAAAATTCTTACATGACACATATACCAATAACCTAAAGGTCTTCAATTAATTAATTACCCAATAACATGTAAATTTAAAATAAATAACATTATATATTTATTACAGAATAACACATATTTAATTAAAGAGTGTTTAGCCCAATGAGCTAGAAATATATATAGAGTGTCAATGCTCAACTTTGTGCATAAACACTATGCCATTTTCTGTGCGCACAAGACACATAGTTTCCACGACGAAGCCGGCCAAAACAACGATAAAATACCCCAAGTGTAAGCAACATATCATCATGTGCAGCAATTTATTTAAATTAGATTTATTTTTTATTTTTTTTGGTTGCATAAAATTAATAGTCTAATTAGATTACAAAAAGGTTATGGCAAATCATTTTTAAGTACGTAAAAAAAAAAAAAGTACTGTAACTTAAGTTTTATTTTACATCTCGTATTATTATTTCTGTTCATTTTTTTTTTTTTTTTAAAGATAGAAAACAGTCACTTACTGTTGTTTAACAGTCGTAAGCGATTCTTAAATGAATAAATTATTATTATTTTCCCACTGGATCAGCTAATTTACAGAAATAAAATTGAGAATTGCTGGATTTTGAAAGACCAGAAGCTTTATAAAAACAAAAGTAATACACCAATGTCTAGGCCAACCATGTGTCTACAAGCTGCATGCTGCTTTTGATAAACAGTTCACGCCCACAGATCTTTATATTTGTTAACATTTTTTTTTACGATGAATAAGACAATATTTTTAAATTCTAGAAGAAAAATACCAGTAGTTTGATTAACTTTTGACATTGTTGCTTTTAAAATTAAAAAAAAAAAAAAGTAAGTAATTACAAAATAGTGTATTGTTGTTTGGAATATAGTTAAGTTTATTTGAATTAGGATCTTCAAGTAAATGCCCTTCCAGATAATCCCGGATTTCTGATTGTGTGTGATTATGAAATAAAATAATCTACAATCATTTCAATCAATGAATTATTAGCCAATGCCTCAACATTAAGTTAAAGCTCTTTTTAGTTTATTTATATCAAAAACAAAAATTGATTTACTTTTTATATACAACATAAAAAAATAAAAACAAATAATAATTTTAAATACAAATATGCTGGACAACAACAAACTACTGTACTTAAAAATATTAAGGCAACTAAAACAATTTCCCTTTAAAACACTGTAGGCTATACGTTATAATATCTAAACTTTTTTTTATTTTATTCATATATCCTATTTTTAATTTTAAATATTTTATTTACATAACTTACTTGTTAACCTGTAAATACTTTGTGTATAACGTCTGCCTTAATTTATTGTAAAAAAAAACAAACTAGGTGTCTGGAAGAGCATGTACTTTACATTAAGATCCAATATAAATAAAACATGTGATATTGCCCGTTGCCTGGCTTTGTCAAGGGACAGCTTTCAATTTATTTTCTAGCTCGTTGGTTTAGCCTATAATTAACTATACAGCAGATAACTAAACATTTATTTACAGATTTATGGTTGTAATTATGTACAGCCCCCAACATCCCCCTTCCCCTAATAGACATTAGAATTTATAACCCAAGAAAGGTGAAGGAACACAGGTAATCAAATAACTAAAATTTTACTGTACAATTTTTTTTTTTTAGATTCAAAATTATTGCTTTATACTATGCCTGTGTTAAAAAAAAAAAAAAAAAAAAAAAAAACTTTGATTATATTATTACCTACAGTTTCCTTATCTTTAATTTTCTTTTAGTATACTGTGATTTAATATTGAGTGTTTTGAACAAAATCTCATTTGGTTTAATTAGGTCTGTGATTTTAAAGTTTATTTTCTAAAATCTCAGATATTTAAAGTTGAAATATTTGATAAACCATGACAATCTTTTAATAAACAAATTATGAAGTAAAACTTTAAGAAGAAGAACGCATACATTTTTTAACATTATAAAAAATAAATACTATGTTATGTCGGCATAGAAAATTCTACAGATCATTTTTGGTCTGTTTTTTTTTTAAAGTTGTGCCACATTTTTAATAAATCATACTTAACGAATTATTCAACGGGCTGTGAATAATTAATTCACAAAGAGGTGTTTAAATATGAAAATATAATTGATTCCACACCTGTCAAGTGAAATTCTGTCATTTTTTATTTTCTTGTTTAAATGTCTCTATAAACTGTGATTTTTATTCTACTCGCGAAGTATGTGTTTTTTCTCTCTCTCCCTAAATAAATCACGTAATTACAGCCTTAGTATGTAATTTTCAATTTTCCACCCCTAATTACACCCATTTTGTTGTTTCAGCATTGATAATCTTAGATCATTAAAATACTTAGGTATGCATAATCATATTTTTTTTTTCACTCTGTGTTCATTTTGTCGTGAATGAAAAGAAAATAAATCTCTTTGTATTCTAAGGTAAATAAATATTATTTTCTTATTAAAGGAAGAGAGCTGCAGAAAATCTTTTGGCAGATAAACTTCTTCATCTTCTTCATTGTTTTTTTTTTATTATTATTGTTTTCTTTAGAATTAGCTTGCACAATAGTATGAATTGATTTTTCTTTATTGAGACTTTGTTTCCTTGCATTCCTTATTTTTTTAATTTAAAAATAGAATAATTCAATACTTTGATATCTCTAGTTTTATCTCATAATTTAGACTTAATGACCAGGTTAGCTTGTTTGCCTTCAAAAATGTTTAATTACTTAAAGTTGTTTTTTTTTTTTAACAGAAGATTAATGTTATTATTTACTTTCTGCATTGAATGCAAGATATAAAGCTTTTAAGAAAATATTTTCTTTTAGTAAAATAATTCTATTGACGTGTAAAGATAGTGGTTAGGGGTTACATCCAACAATGGCAGCCGCTTGCTAAAAATAATTCATCACTGATAGCATGATCTTTTTATACTAGTGAAACAGGATAATCTTAAAATTTGATGAATAATGAGTAGCATCTAATTGTATTATGTAGAAATAGCTTAAAATTAGTGCAAACTTGTATCACTACTTTCGCTTTCTCTTTGTGTACTTGAATGCAATTCTTACCACTACTTTCACTTTCTTTTTTATCACATGAGTCAATTGTTACCACTACTTTCACTTTCCCTTTGTTCACATGAGTGCAATCTTTCAACTGCTTTCATTTTCTCTTTATCCATTTAAATGCAACTCTTATCACTACTTCCACTTTCAATTTTTCCATATGTGTGCAACTGTTACCACTTCTTTCACTTTGCCATTATGCACATGAGTGCAACTGTTTCCACTGGATTAACATTGTATTTATTCATATGAATGCAATTCTTACCACCACTTTCACGTTGTCCACCTGCCTATACTGCTCCTTTCAGATCAATGTAATTGTTACTACTACATTTAAGTTTTCTTTATCAACATATGTTATTTTTTCAATTATGTATTCCTCTGAATCACTAAAACACTTGAATTATACTTTTAAAAAGTAGTGATCTACAACTACAACTAACACTTGTAGAAAAGTAGTTAACTACAACTATAACTACATTTTTTGAAAAGTAGTTAACTACAACTACTTTACAAAAGTAATTTTTCAAAAAAATACTTTCTAAATTAGCATTTTGTAAAATAGATGTTTGCAAGTACAGTACATCAAAATAAATGTATATAGTATTTACTGTATAGGCCTAAATCCTATTAAAAATGATATGTTTGATGCTGAATATTTAGATAATAGTTTTTTGTTTCTAAAATGTTTGTCCCTAAACATGAAATTCTCCTTTATATTAATTTTAAAAAGAGTGAAATATTTATTGTAAATTTGCAAGAAAGTTCTACTGGTACATTAGTATTATCTTTACTTTATTTAAAGATCAAATCTGTTCTTCATTCATAATAATTGGGATTAATTTTATGGCTTAAGGATCAAATGGGTTGTATTGAGTTTTGAGCACATCATCTGACATCATGAAAACATTGTGTAGTGAAAACAGTATAACTGTTCTTGAAACAATTTCTACAAATAAAACTACTCTTCTGTAAATGTAGTGAATCTACTCAGACAATATTCAAAAAAGTATTATGCTACAGTAGTGGCACTACAATTAGTGAACTACTTCCGAACCCTGTATATGAGTCATCTCAGCAGATGTTGCGCAGGTAATTTTGAAATTAGAGATTAAAAGTTTAAGTTTTTCAGATACTTGAACATACTGAATTTTTAATTTGATATCAATTTATATGACACTCCATTAAAGGAACAGAATAGTAGCTTTGCCATTTTATCTGACTAATTAACAATAAGCACTTGTATAAAAAATATGTTACTTACGTCGTCGATTATATCAATGGTGTCAATTTTTCTTTTATTTTGTCCATACATTTTTACACCACTTGAAGTCTTGGTTCAATGTGTTTACCTATAGAGAGAAAAGTCAAATGGGATATGTATATCCCTCACCAAATGTAAAAATTTTGAATATTATCCTTTTTAGATTAGTTTCCATAATGAAAAACAATTAAACCAGCTTTCAGTCTGCCTTTTTCTAACAACATTTTAAGCTTGTCAACTAATTTGGCCATGTTTGGCCGATATTTTGTCCAAGTTTATACATATATTGTTGAGGAGTAGATGTCCTATATAAAAAAAACATTTTGTTGGTTCAATTGCAAAGTCTTTCATGTATGCCAACCATTATAATAAGATTTTTCAACTCTTATTGCATTATTATAAGTTTAGAAGAACAAATAGCTAATTTTGGATAAAATTGTTTACTATACCCTATCTATATAATAATTATCTTTGATAATTATTTAGTATACATTGGTCAACCCATTTTCTGGCCTAGGCTACTTCATTATAGGCCTACGGTAGGGTAAGGGTTCATATAAATCCAAAACAAATGGGACATATCTTCATCGGGAGGGAGTGGAAGGGGGTGTAACATTGAAAATTAAAATGATGACTTTCAAGGTCTTTATTATAAGACTCATATACAGTTAATTTATAAATTGATGGTTCATTCATGAATAAGTCATTCATTTTGAATGACTCATAGTGTTGCATACTCTTCTCGGCTCACAAGAAAAGATTTGATGGTTCATGCTGCCATTATTGGAATCCACATATAAAATACTTAAGGAAAAAAATAATCCATACACAAAACAGTTATAAATATTGAAGTCTATTATGAAAAACATGCTCTGAAAAGTGCCCATTCTGATTAATCTTTACCCAGCCGAAATATCAACAAAACCTTAGTTACCAAAATAGGGTCAATGTTGACCACTGGATTTTATTATTTCTTACTCCTTGGTTTTATTATTTCATATCTAAATTATCATATACATATGAATTTACATATTTTAATTTCAATATTTATTAAACTAATTGTATCATAAGATTTCAAAAACAGAACATTCTTATGAGTAAAAAAAAAAAGATTCTCCGTCAGATGGAACCTGGAAACAAAAAATGAATTTGTTTAGTTAAACAACTTATAACAACTCCAAACTTACAGTGACTGATCAATATAAACTGAATTGAAAAAATATCTAAATTCCATGTGTGACGTACCACAGCCAAATCTCAACTTGTCTGCAAATGGTTTGTTATAAAAAATGGCAATGGGGTTACCCCCCCCCCTTAATAATGTATATAAAAGACGAAAGTGGACATAGCAATATGTACACTAATATTTACATAGTTAGTTACATAGTTATAGTCATAAGTCTAGAGCCTAATTGCCTTTTATTATTATTATTATAAGAATATATTTACTGTATATTTATAATTACTGTATATCTATCTGTCATAATATAGTATATACTTATATATATAAACTGAGAGCACTATTCCATAACATAATTAAGATACACTGTTGCCTTTGAACATAACAGCGCAAAGCCATATACAATACTGATACACCACACCATGCTGCTTTAGGAATGATATAAAAGGAAAGGAATCAACTATAGTATCAGTCTCATTCAGGACCGCGGACAGTCAATTCCCCTTTCAGTTGTTTATCTGATCCAATCTCGATGCTGAATTCCATATATAATTATTTATCCGTATCTGAATCCTGCTAAGCCCACTTGTGTACCTTACCAGCCGATGTATCGTATAAATAAACTATCTTGTTTATGAACTGTCTTTCATGTTAATGGTTATGCGACCAACAATGAACTAGTGACCGCCAGAACGTTCCTCACTTCATAGGCAACAGGTATCTATCCATACTTTATGGCTCTATAGACTAAATAGTTATGTATCATTTATATAAAGTGAATTGGGGGAACATGCACACTGTAACACTTTATTGAAAAAGTATAATTTTTAATCACAATTCCTAAATTTTTTTAACTATAAACTTTCTATAACTCTTCCCAACTTAAAAAAATAACAATAGTTAATTAAATGAATATTTTATTAATTGGTTATTTATTGATTTCTACAACTCATTAAAATGGGCAACTTGCCCCAATATAGCTGTAAGTCGCACATATAGCTTTGGGGTAAATTGCATATAAAAATTAATGTTTTAAAGGTATGTAACTGAGAATAACAAACTGACCAGTTTTCCGGCATCAGCACAAACTTAATAATAACCACTTCAAACATTTACAGTATTTGGACTGCTTTTATCGTAATAATCATAACTAGTAATCCAGTGTTGGTCGAAAATCGACCAATAAGAAAATTTCATTCACTCGCCATTTGTAAAAAGCCGCCACAACGCTAAACAATGAATGTTTTAATTTAATGTATTTGTAACATCTATTATATATAAATTTTAGCTTGCTGCACTCCTTCTCCATATAAACTTAAATTCTGCCAAATCTCACACTCCTCCATGTGCGCATGATGCTTAAAAAGGGATACAAAGTTTTCCCTTCACGTATTATTAATATATAGATGATTACAAGTTGCACGTTGAGCCACTGTTGGTTTCTTGACTGATTTAACTTTTGCTGATATTAAATTTGAAAAATATTCTTTTAAATTAGAACTTTATTCATGTTTTCATTCTATTTGGTCATTGATTAGAACTATTGACTTGAGATTTGAAGAAGGTTTTTAAAAAAATGTCATTATGATACTTTAGAACAACTAAGAATAGGTTTTCTAGTATATTATTATTAAATAACAACAATAATAATAATAATAGCGTAATAATAGTAAGAACTAATAATTTTCCCATTGGGGTAAGTTGCATACCGTAGGCTATGCAATTTTCACATTGGGGTGAGTTGCACACAGTGTGCAAATTCTCCAACATATAATATGTGAAACTTCTCCAAATAGATTTAAAATCTTGTAATGCCACCCTTAAATAATTTCAAATATTATTTAAATTAAATTTGTGATACCATCTACTGACAATATATCTAGCCATTTATAAATCCTTTCATGTTCTTTAATATCTGAATTTTGGATATTGGTTTCTTTACTATACAAATTCCTATTATTACATAAGTGACTATATTATACATTGGTTTAAAAAGAAAGGAAAAAAATATATTTACCAGATATGGATGGAAACAGATTATTTAGGACAAACTATTTCTAGGCAGACAAGTAATTTGTCAGAACTGAAAAAAAAGCAAGAAAATTCTTCCATATAGTCTACAGGCAACTCACCCTAAATGACCCTACTGCCTTATAGTGTTCTCATATTGCTTATGTCCATGCTTATGCTTTCCACCTGATAATAAATATATACTTATTCTCCTAGATTGTGGTTTGTACTATTCATTCATTATAATCTTACCCCCATTCTCTTACAACAGAT
>PXIH01S0005239.1:6218-17981 GCA_003024985.2 Euperipatoides rowelli | reverse complement strand
AATTTACAGTAGTTTACCTTGCTATTTTTTTTATGTGTCATCGCTTAACAAGATGTAGGCCTACACATTTTCAACAATCCGAAAACCTGCCCAGTGCGAACATAAAAATAAAAAAATAAAAAAAATTAATCGTCTAATGGTAGGTCTGAGACCCAGACGCTAGAATACTGTCTGGATCTCACATCTACCAATAGATGCTAATTTTTTTAATGGATTATATAGAAATTCTGTACAATCCGAACAACTCGACTGTCCAAACAGGGCTTGGTCCCAATTAATTTGGACTAGTGGGGTTTTACTGTAATTGATATATTATTATTTAAAATTATTATATGATTTAAAACTCCAACAATTATATATTCATAATAAATGATTTAATAAATAAAATTTAAATTTTAACATCCTACAATAATATCACTTTTAGAATAATTGCTAAACTTCCCGATTTTGTAACCTGGTTGTGAAATAACACACAGCTAGATTGCAAGCAGACCTCTGATTGGCTGATTTTGAGCTGGAGGAAAGTGCATATATGGGATCCAGACCTTTATAGACCAATCAGATTGTAGCTCAGGCCACTTGTACTAAATGTTTTGGATTTTTTATTTACAGTCGGCGGTTTTTATAAAATCAATTAACAAACACAAGGAGGTTGAAAATAAAAACATTTAAAATTTTAATATTGATTTGGCTATACTTACATTTCTTTTAGAAAACACTAGATTATTTTATTTATCAACTCAGACGTTTTCAAATTATTTTGAATTTTACGTTAGTCTATTATCGAAAATTAACTACGTAAAGGAAAATTAGATTGAAATAAATGGCGCTAGTGAACAATGTCTGGTATTTACTGTATATTTTGTACTTTTATCTTGTATCAGTTGCAATCTCAAATAATTTAATTGTATATGATGGGTTTAAATTTTAAGTTTTGTTTTAAACGTCAAACAAACATTTTCTTTATATAGCGGAAACGCGACTCGGTAACAAGCATTTCTTGTAATACATTTTTTTTAAAAAAGAATATTAAATCTTTGTGTAAGATATGCTGAGATTTATCAATAATTACTGACTGATTTCTCAACTATTTACCTTTTATTCCATTGCATTCATTGTAAATTATTTTTAAGTCAAATTCTAATATTAAAAATAAAATAAAAACAAAAGACAATCGTAAATCAGGCTATTAGGCTAGAGCTTATTGATGAGAGATCTGTTTTTCGCCGATTTTAATCTAGCATACGGCTAAAATCTTAAAAGTTTCCTCCCAGGAATGAATTTTAAATTGTTCTATCATTCTACAGCTGCAAGTGTGCTCTAAAATAGGGTTTTTACATAAACGCTAATTTTTAAATTCGACAATTTAATTATTTTATTGTGTTACGACTTGAAATTTTTTTTTTTTTGCGTTTAAACATGGCTTTGAAATTTTAAATGTTTATTACTTTGGTGGTCGGTTAAACGTTTAAATGACTCATTCCTACTGTTGATCCTTGTCAAACCTATTTAAAATGATTGCATATCAACGAGGAGGAGGATGCTATTACTATGGCTGCAGGTTCATGTTTGTCAACGAGAAGAAAAAGACTATGGGATTTTGATGTGTACAATTTCACCTTCTTCAAATCCTGCCGATATCCAAACTGATTGCTAAATTGTATGTTTGTGTATATTGAGAACTCCTCTTTCATCTCTAGTATTTAAAATTGAATGCAGAACAGATATTTTTTCATAAACGGCAGCAGTGGCTTGAGCTTGCATGTTGCCATGTTTGATGAGTCACGTGTAAGCATCATCGTCAATTGACTGCGATTTAATTTTTGAAAGATAAATTCTCAAAACATAGAGTAGTAGCCTACTTCAGTGATTTATCGGAGAATTATCTTTAACGTCAGTTTTCTCTAGAGAATGTATGACATATACAGAGAATTTCTCACCGGCATCAAATTCTTCTAATTCTCCACATCCTAAAGGTGCATTCACCTTTATGATGTGGCCTCTTCCTTTTACTGTAGTTGAATCGATTAACATTAGCTCATTCAAGAAATCAATAGATATTTTCCTCCATGATAAAGACTATTATAACTCTTTGCCATTCATTTAAATTTAGTCTTTTCCATATTTGACTGCATTTGCTGCAGAATACATTATGTAGCCCGCAGCAAATCATGCTTAGCTTATAGATTGGACAGATTATTTCCTGGTTCATCACTTTTGTCTTTGAAGCCCGACTTTGATATGATTTCTCGTTATTTTCATTGGCCCATAAATTCTTCTCTGGGATTTTATTAAGTAAAGATAAAAGCCTCACGACTTATTCTTCATAATAAATAAATACAGTAAATATATTTCAAAGTATTTTAAATGAAAAAATAAACAATAAATAAAAGCCTTTCCATGTTTTATAATATTTCAATTGCTCTCGGAAGACTCTTTATTCTCTCAATCTTACATTTTTCATTTTTTTTCTATAGTTTCACATAAAACTTTCTATAAGTTAGATCACAAAAATTTGATATACTGTAGATCTATCAGCTATTTAAAACAATTTGTTTTATTGATTTTTTTTTTCTACAGGAGATTGCTTTATTTTTTTTATATTTTTTATTATCTAAAGCATTAAAAACAAAGTTGTGAGAAATGTTCTTTTTACAAATTCAAACTGAGCTTTTATTCAGACATTTCTGATGAGCCTAGAATCAGGATCCAATAAGTGACATTTGGTAAATGGATAGCAGATTTATTTTATTATTTACAGTCCTAACCTTACTCTTACTCTGAACCATAACTCCTACTACGTATTTAAGATATTAGCCTGAAAGTGTAGGATAATCTAGAGGTGAAATAATCATTTTTTGGCCGGTTTTGATAAATTTGAGCTATTTATACCATTTGGCGTATATGACTGAAATATATGTGCAGATGTTAAAAACGCGGTAATTGTCACTTATTGGATCCCTTTTCTAGGTACTCCTAATTATCTTTAAAATGTTTTTAGTTTTATACAGCAGTCAACTGCTATTGGGAAATGCTAAGGTCAAAGTTCACCTTGCAACTTCCGGAATATACTGTGTATATTTTTTTAGGTTTAAAATCATATTTTCTTTATAATAATACTTTAAAATATAAGCTATTTTCTTATTTCTATATAAACAAAATATAATAATCCTTTAAGTTGCTAACAAATTGCGCATAATAAAAGTCGTATAGCTAGAAAATAAATGGTCCCTATCCTGCCACTTTAAATTAACTTCTATGACCACTCGGTTTTTAGAATTTAATGGACACTCTTAATGCAGCTAGACTACATTAAGTTTACACCTGTAACAAGAGTATTGACTCAGATTATGGGGAGAGGGGGGTTGTCTCTCTTTGACCACCTGGAACTTTGTATTATACTCTGTAGGCTAACTTTACCGGTCTATATTTAGGACTAATGGGAGGATGGACTTATTTATCTCAATTGTTCGATACTGAATGGAATATGGTTGTATTTATTTTTAGTATTTTTACTTTCTTTTTGTTAAGGTCCATTTCATTGATTAAATTTAAAGTCATTTGCCTCCCGCCAGACTTGTCTGTGAAAGTTTTTTTTTTTTTTTGTAACTTAACATCATTATTTGATTTGGTATTAAGATGTTTTTTCAGGTGTGACGTTTTCAAATAGAAATGATATTTTATGGATGATAGGACAAAACGTTAAATGTCAAATCATGAATGATAACATTTTAATAAGCTGATATATAATACTTAAAAGAAAGCAGGGAAGAAGATGGGAGAGGAAAACTATAAAAAAAAATATTTGAGGAAAGGGAGGGATTATATTACTGTAATAACAGCCAGGGCTACCATATAGAGGGATTGGATGGGGCTGTAGTCCCAGGGGGGGGGGGGGCACGGATGAAGAAACTCCATAAGAAACTATATAGTTATGACCAGGGGTGACAATAAGCTAAAAAAGGTAAAAAAAAAAAAAAAACGTACATACAACAAAAAACAAAAAACAAACTTTACACACAAGGGACTCTTGTAGGCCTGAACAAGGGACTCGCTGGTCCGTCAAAGGTAAACAAAATGTCCATACAAAAAAAAAAAAGCTTATCAAATCTTTATGAACAAGGAAAAATGTATCAAAAATATATTAGGGCCCAGCATGGATTTCCAGTCCCGGGCCCCCGAGTAGGATTCGGGGGCCCTGATAACAGCTTATTCTCAAACCTTAATTTCATTGTAGTGTTGTGGTGCAAAAGTATTTTGAATTATTTTTACGAAAAATATGAAAAGGATTAGATACTAATAGGTTTTAGATTCCAATGCCACTTTTTAAATAGTATGGCCTTTTCTCCCCCCATACAAATGCAAATCTATCTCAGATTTTTTTTCATTTCACTTATATATTTATTATGATTTTTAATCTCAGATTTTTTAAAATAAGAATTTCAATCTATTAGAGGCCTAATGGAAATTGATGATTTGAAACTATATTTAAGACTTATTGTATTTTTGTTTATTAATATATGTATTTAATATATTGGTACTTAATTTAGAATTCATGAGCTTAGATGTTTACAGTATATCTTCGATAATATTTATAATCTCCATACACAAATACAAAATAACCTAATGCACACCGTTTAAATTCAAAATATCAATGTAGGACGGTTACCCTATTTCCCCAATTGGCATTGGGTCATACAAGTATGATTAAATAATGCGTCAAATTACCTAATTCATTTTGTATTCATTTGTATATCTAAAATAGCAGATCAAAATAAATTAATAAATTCATTTAATCAATTAGAATTCTGATTTAAATAGAATCAATGCCGGATGTAGTGCCTTTTGGCCGCTTGTACTGTCTTTCTAGACAGCTTTCTTTTTGTTCTTTATGCTATTTATTTCTATTATTTTTACTTGGCTTATGGATTATGTGGAGACTTTTAGTTGGTGGATTGAACTATTTCACTTTGTAACTGATCATCGGGCTGTTAACTTGATTAATGTTGGAATGCATAAATGCCCATTTGGACATTGTATCTGTTTAGGCCCCTTAGGAGCAGCTCCATGAGTCTGTTTGATGGCCGATGAAGGTTTTAATTTGTCCTGTTCTGCAATGACGTTTTGAGTTTTATTTATTTCTTAATAACTGTTTCTCCACCTTTAAAACCATGAGATCCTTAGATCATTCGAATTTTGCGTGGATAAACTGGATAACGTTAACTGTGTAGGCTTTTTGCTTTGTTGAGGCTTATATGGCTTATCTTTGGTGTTCACAGCTAAATGTTTTCATCTGGACAATTCTTCTCCATGTTATATCAATTGTAGTATGATAACGGAAATTTAAGACACTCTTCAGTTTGTGTTTATTTATTTATTTGTATATAATATATTTTACTAATCTACTTTTTATTTCTTCCTAGTGTAAATATAGGCCATATCCTTCGAAGCTAGGCCTTTATATATATATATATATAATTTGTAAGTTTTTGCCATGTTGAATAAAGCTTAGGGGTGGACTGAAGAAACCAGAGCTTCTACATAATTTTATTTGATCACCCTAACTAAAGTTGTGAACAGACAGACAGATCATATCTAGGGGAATTTAGGATAAGAACACTAGTAGAAGTTTAGTGGAGTTTCGATTTTTTAAAATAATTTAAATTTTGTTTGCTGTTTACTTATTGAGGTACATTTAGGTTTATTAAGTTTTAGAAAATATTAAAAGAATTTTAGACATATGAAAAAAATGTCAGGCTTCAGTGCAAAATCATATAGGATGAAACCTTTTCCTTCTATGTTTAGTTTCTCTCTTTTCCTCATCTCCTTAGATAAGAGTTTACATACAACCAGGCCCACTACAGAGGGGGCGGGGGGTTTGCATGAGGCTGTAGTCCCGATGCACAGGGTCAGGGTCGAGGCCCTTGCATGGTCAAGTTGCATAAGAAACTACAGTTTTGACTAAGGTCGATGCTGGGGGGGGGGGCATGTCCCCATAGGCTTCTAAAAGTAAACAATGAACCCCTTAATCCATACAAAAAAAATGCTTATCCATACAACCAAAAAAAAAGCTTATCAAATAAAAAGAAACAAGGGTCTTCGTAACAAAAAGGGTAATTATAAGGGGCTCCATCTGGATTTCCACTCCCGGGTCCCTGGACTCATATGTGGGGGCCCTGAATACAACATACAGTATAAATAATTAATAATTCAATATAATTAGTTAATTTTATTCCTAGTCTATATGTAGGGAGGGACTTATAAAAAATTCACCCGGGGCTATTGGTGAAATTTGCCCCACTCAAAAACCAACCTTTAAATTCTAATTAATGGAAATTTTTTAAAATTTTCTCTTTTTCTTTAAACAGACTTTCTTTTTTTTTAATGTATTCATGTTAATATATTTTGTATTATTTAAAAAAAAGCTATGTCATTGATTCATACCAAACCAATAAACATACAATCCGCCTTTAATGTGATTTAAACTTAAGTTCATTTAGCTGTTATGTAAGTATTAATGATGCCTAAGTAAACATCTGTTCTTAAAAGTATCCAGTGATTTATAGGCTTTCTTTTCTAGTAGAAGCAATCATTTTTAAATTGTTGTATTTGTCACTGCTAACTGTGTTTTGTTTAACCCTCAGAAACCTCATTGACTTCCAATATTTAATGATTTTTAGCTAACAATAAAAAGAAAACAAGTTTGGTTATAATTTTACATCTGTTCTTATCAGAAAATGTGATTTACATAAGTATTTATAAAGAAAATTGTCTAAAAATATTTTGAGTAATTTTTAATTATTTTTACTTTCATTTGCTATAATTTTCTTTTCTTATGCCTATCAAATTTTTTCCCTTTAGTTTATGATTTAAATAATTCCTTCTCATCTTGCTAAAATTTTATGCATTTACGATCAGATGGCATTGTAAAACCACCTATTTGTAATTTTGTATAACTTATGGTTAAAAATCATCGAATTTTCACGAGTTATGTTTAAACAAAATTGCTTTAAACGCCTCAAAAGTTGCTAAAAATAATCCTTTTCTCAATTATATCATCTCAAAGTTATTTTTGAAGTGGTGAAATGGAATAAAATTGTATACATTAAACAAAATTGGCCATTATGTTGTAAAACATGAAATCTCAATGAAATATTGAAATAACTAAAAAGAAGAAGAAAGAAATCATAAAAATGCCGATGTCTCGGTGGAGCAGTTGGCAAGTAACCATAGCAAATAGATAATTTTTTTTATTGCAAACGTAAAATGGAGAGACCAGCGATCTGTCAATCTATATTATCAGATGAACATTATGGAAATTATAACAAAAGGATAATTTCTTTATAACAAAGATAAAATTAGGGGAACCACAATATGTCAATCCATTAGTAGATTGTCCATTATAGAAGCCATAGCAAATGGATAAATTCTTTATCACAAAGATAAAATGAGAAGAACCACAAAATGTCAATCCATTAGTAGATTGTCCATTATGGAAGCGACAGCAAATGGATAAATTATTTATCACAAAGATAAAATGAGGAGAACNATGGATAAATTATTTATCACAAAGATAAAATGAGGAGAACCACAAAATGTCAATCCATTAGTAGATTGACCATTATGGAACCCACAGCAATTCCCATATAGATAATTTCTTTATTGCAAAGATAAAATGAGGAGAACCACAAAATGTCAATCCATTAGTAGATTGACCATTATGGAAGTCAGCAATTTGAGAATTTCTTTATCACAAAGAGAAAATGAGGGGAATTACAAAATGTCAATCTATTAGCAGATTGACCATTATGGAACCACATCAATTGGAGAATTTTTTTATCACAAAGATAAAATGAGAAGAACCACAAAATATAAATCCATTAGTAGATTTACCAGTTCTGGAAGCCACACCAAATTGATAATTTTTTTTATCACAAGCATAAATGAGAAGAACCACAATATGTCAATATGTTAGTATCTACTAACAGATTTGTTGTGGCTTCCATAATGGTCACTCTAGTGACCATTATGGAAGCCACAACAAATGGTGAATTTGTTTATCACAAAGATAAAATGAGAAGAATCACAATATGTCAATTCAATAGCATATTGACCATTATGGAAGCCACAGCAAATGGAGAATTTTTTATCACAAACATAAAATGAGAAGAACCACAATATATCAATCTGTTAGTTGAGTGACCATTATGGATAATTTCTTTGTCACAAAGATAAAATGAGAACCACAATATTTCATTCCATTAGTAGATTGACCATTATGGAAGCCACTGCTAATGGATAATTTCTTTATCACAAACATAAAATTAGAAGAACCACAATATGTCAATCCATTAGTAGATTGACCCTTATGCAAATCACAGCAAATAAATAAAATGAGGAGAACCACAATATGTCAGTTCTTTAGCAGATTGACCATTATGGAAGTCACAGCAAATGGAAAATATCTTTATCACAAAGATAAAATGAGAAGAACCACAATGTGTCAATCCATTAGCAGAGTGATCATTATGGAAGCCACAAAAAATGGTGAATTTGTTTATCACAAACATAAAATTAGAAGAACCACAATATGTCAATTTGTTAGCAGATTGACCATTATGGAAGCCAAAGCAAATCGATAATTTCTTTATCACAAACATAAAATAAGAAGAACCACAATATGTCAATCCGTTAGTAGAGTGACCATTATGAAAACCACAGCAAATGGACAATTTCTTTATCACAAAGATAAAATGAGGAGAACCACAATATCTCAAGTCTTTTGTAGATTGACCAATATGGGAGCCACAGCAAACTGAGAATTTTTTTTGTCACAAAGATGAAATGAATAGAACCACAGTATGTCAATCCATTACTAGATTAACCATTATGGAAGCCACAGCAAATGGAGAATTTATTTATTGCAAAGATAAAATGAGGAGAACCATTAATAGTTTGATCATTATGGAAATCACAGTAACATATGCAATTTCTATTTATTTATTTTTTCCTAGCAAGTTTCAACAACAGAAGTAGGACTACTTATGTTCTGCTGTTATGAACCAAATATTTTTAATACTTTATTGAAAGGATTTCTCCTGAACTTTATTCCCTAGTGAGAAAAATTAATTTATTATACTAAATAGTTATCATGGGGTTGACTTCTTTCATAATGTTTAGAAATTATTAAAAGAATTTAAATTCTGAAATGAAGGGTTAAAAAGATAGAACTAAACCAATAGTGAGAATTTTTTAAATAAAAAAAAATTAACAATGATCTGCAGTTGGTTGATACTGAAGCAGCAGGAATATTGAATATATTCCTTCTCAGTTGCTCTATTTGAAATAAAAACTACTACAGAAGGGGAAGTTGATCTGTGATATTGATTAGGGCAAGACAAATCTATTTCCAACACTTGTGTGAAAAAGTTTTAAGAATGAACCAATCTTATTCAAATATCGTAATCCTTTAAGTAAATACAGTATGACTTTCTACAAAAACTTAAATGATGGGATCAATTTACAGAAGAATACCAAATAATTGTCAAACTTCAAAAGAAGATACTGTTTACCCTGTCTTCACATCATTGTTTTCCCAGCCTGCTAATCTTTACTGGCATTGGTGCATTCTCATCTTTAAAGTAAAACTTTGACCAAAAAAAAAAAAAAAGTAGAAGGTGAGAACAGATTATTTTATGCGATTGCTCCTATTAGAAACTAGGGCCATCTAGTGGTGGAAAGTCCAGTTTAGGGTTATGCATGGAACTGACTTTTTTCTTTTCATATCTATTCTGGGTTCAGTTTTTTTATACACATGCATACATGTTAATAATAAAATTTTAAATTTAAGCAAACAAAATTATTACAAATCTTTACTCTTCAAATATTTAAATTTATTATTTCATTAGAGGCAAACAAATGTCTTCTAAAATCAATAATTATTTTATATTTATTTTGTCGTATTTGTTCATTTTCCCCCTCTTTGATCATTGTTTGAAATTAATTTATTAACGTTATCTGAGATTATCAATGATAAAGAAACTTGTACCATTCAGTCCAGAATTGGCCATTAATTGGTTAACGATTAGGCGACGCAAATTGTGTAATAAATAACAAAAATTATCAAAAAAGATTTGTTGCACCTCTGAGTATTATATGGGTGTGGCATAGATTTTTACGTAGTTAGGGTTAGGATTCGGGTTGAGATGAAGATTAAGACTGTAAATTAAAAAAAAAATAAGAATAAGAATGTTATCCGTTTTAATCGTTGCAGGTGTGTAAAAGACAGGTATCTTATTTTGTGCTATATCAATTCAGTATTTGGTTTTGTATCAATAAATGTAAAGCTAAAATATAATTCCGTAACGTACCAGCTTTATGAATAATTTGAACACCAACTAAAATTTAAAATATTTTAATTTATCATGCGCAATATAGTCTATTTCGTTCCAATTCAATTGTCATTTAAGCTAAATAAAAAGTAAAACTGATTTAATCTCCTAATTTTCTGTCAAGTATGAAACGGATGTCCCCTCTGTACCTTTCAGATTTTGTTTTGGGTATTCGTAATGAATTAATTCCCTAACAATTATTGTTTCCATATTACCATATTTAAATTATAAAATTACATCTACCATTTTGCAAGTATTTTATATCAACAAAGATATTGGCGACCATTGTCAATTGGTCATGGGTCATACCCATACCCACCTATTATTTTGACTGTTATTACCTGTTTATTTTTTTAAAGGTTGAAATCCTATTCAATAAAGGGTGGCGATAGGGTGAGAAGTAAATATGGCTAATATAGATTGTTAATTTTTATATAGTTATTCATAGACTATTTTAAAGCAATAAATAATTAGTTCATAGTAATTAATTAGAGACGGCTAATTAATTATACATTGTAGATTATGATTTTTTTTTTCATGCACTCATTCAAATTCCCAGTGTTCAAATCTTTAGGTCTCTATAAAAATATTAAAAATTAATTTATGGCATCATGTAAATGTCACCCTAAATTACCTATTAAATTGACTTATGACTTGAAAGAAACACCTACAGGGGTCACCACCATCTTTCAGTGAGAAATTTATTTTCAAGACTAGCTCTTACAGGATTTGAGAAATGTGCACTATACAGGAAATGTGTGTCAGTTATTTCCTGTATTTAATTTTTGGTTACAAAAAAATTACATCTTTTCTCTTTGAACTTATGATTTTTCTTTTTGTACTATGAATTTTTTTCCACTGCTAGTTCTCCCAAGATCTGAACGAAGTGCACACTATGTTTGTTTTTGATTTTAGGATGTCAATATGTGTGTGTGACACTCACAGCGATTATCTGATCTTTGGTAAATTATGGTTTTTCCTCTTTTTAAATCTTAAATTTTTTTATTTTCTTCACACCTAATTCCCAAACAGGTTTACTGTTGGCCCATTTGGGTATTTTCCCTGGCGACCAGCCACTCTGTCTATGTGCTGAAACTAATGCATTTAAAGATACTGTACTTTAAAATTTCTACTCGCTATCTTGGATACTTTTTAATTTAGACAGACAGACAGACAGATAAAAATAAATCAGATTCTAAAAGTAGTTGTTTTGTTTCACTTAATTATTTTTATTATTACTAGTAGGCTATTATTATTAAATACATAAAAACTATCGAAGAGGGGGGGGGCGTGTCTTTATATTGCCATTTTTTAAAGCTAAATAAGTAATTTGCAACGTTTTGAGGTGTGTGAGCCTACAGTCTTTTAAAAG